>CM043016.1:163080514-163147096 GCA_023690525.1 Holotrichia oblita
ATGACTACGTCCAGACAAGCTGGCATGTTCTACAGTGAGTAAAAATAGATTCTCACATACATACACATTTCATGGGAATAGCACGAGTTGTGTCTATTACATTTCTTCGTCAGACGTTCTCACATGTGTTACGTCTAGTCCAAGTTGATATACCTACTGTTTATTTGATGTAAGATATAAATTGAATTTATTTCTAATTTCTTATCTATTTCGCAAATAAAATTTTGTGTCTGCATGTTCCTGTGCATACTAAATAAGTAATAAATTAAAATAAACTGTTAAACGCTTTAAGCACGTAATTGCTGCTCTAGATTATACGAACAACCGTTAATATGCTCTCTAGTGCATCTTTTTAAGAGCTCTTGGGTATTTATGTTGTGAAATTTCGCCTTAGGGAGCTTTAGTAGTGGAAAGAAGGATGTACAAACATAAGCATCTATATAATAATATGCTCTTGAGAACTCGGAAGTTCTAGACATGTTCTATTATGGTTAGGTACCGTTTCCTTCATTACAATAATATTGTATTTGTATTTAATTTATAACTATCTAATTATTCCTGAATAATTTGTGATTAACGTTTAATATAAATATGGGATAAACTTATTTAGTAAATTTAGGTAAATTCGAACAAACACCTTAATATGGAAGAAATGATAAAGACCAACAGTAAAACTGGATTAAAGTTGTAATAACTCATATAAGTTACCGTAAATAAACTAGCAAACAATGATAGAATAGATTATAGATCACCTGAAACTGTACTACTACCGTGAACTAAATAAAATAATTTTAAAAATTAGAACGCCAAACGTATAGCCTGGACTAAAAAGCAACATCGCCTTCTGTATACTTACTTTGCTTCTATATTTTATAAAAGGCCATATGAAGCTGTCACAAAGCCATTTGAACACAGTTTGCACACATAAAATCGCCAGAGTTGCAGTAATAGACAAACAAGCAATATAGCATACGGAGTCATTGCAGCTAAGCACCCACCAGACTAAAAAAAAGCACCCACCACACATAAAAAAGTATTGTCCTTTCACAGCTATACCTTCCTTATTGAATTGGATAAGATCTTAGATACAAAGCAAAAGAATGTATTATTTTTTGTGCTAAATATATGTATTGTCTGCTATTGTATTGAATATACCTATACTCCATGTCGTAAATCCATTCTTGTATAAAAGAACTAAGAACTAGAAAATACAATTGAATTGAATACAATAATAATTTTTTTTAATTTACATTTAATGTGATATATGTAAGTAAGTAGTACCGTAAGGTATAGTTTGAATCAGTACGGTTCCAACTATGTTCATGTATTTTTGACAGAGGAAAAGTTCTGTACTGAAACTGGGTTGCACTGCCTGTGTCGCATACACAGGCTCGTAAAGTTTATTGGTGTATTGTTTCTTCTATATAAAAAGTTGTTCTATTTTTGAAGTTCTAAACTAAACGTAATATTTTTAGTTATCTCGCTGGCAGCTAATAATAAAACGATACGTCCGACGGTTAAAATAGTAACTACTTGTATAACTCAAAACGTAGAGCATTCATATTATTTCAACTTTTCAGCGTATAGTATTTGATTGTATTTGTTTGAATTATTTTACTGGAACTGTTCAAGATTGGGCTATCAAGCAAGAATTAAGTTTATTTAGAGTAAACTTGTTAGACCATTTAAAAAACGACGATAAATGGAGGAAACTAACAACTTAATATATTCTATGCATAATATACAGGGTCCGGCAACGAAGCGGGGACGGAAGATTACACGCTTATTTGAAAGTTTGTCAAATATTTAGTCATCGGATATTCTTCCGCACCATTAAGTGCACGTTTTAAAAATATTTTGTTTTATACAGGGTGTTCCAGATGGAAATGCCAGACTAAAGTTGCATTTTTTTAAATGGAACACCCTGTATATTAATAGAGAAAATGATCCGCGCTTGAAAGCTGGTTACAACGGTATAATGTTGTATAGGCCTAAAGTTGATAGTTTATGTGTAAACAATGATTTTACTTGATAAATTGATACATTTCAGTAGGCTATTCTGCATAGGGAAAAACAAAAGATTCGAAACCGACAGAGTAGAATATTTTTTACTAGTATGGACTGTCGTTGCTACGTGAAATAAATTCTGCAGCTCCTCCCTTTATACAGGGTGTTCACAATTTTGCAAAATCGAAGAAATCTCGAAATTTTTAAATGGAACACTCTATATATTTTTTGCTCATTGGAAAGCCCTTTTACTACGTTTTCTATTGATATCTCATTTGATGCACCTAGGGTGGATTATTTTCTAATTATTTCTTCTTAAAGTTGGATTAATGAGAAATGCTTATATTTTTAGTAGCTAATTTGCACTTCAAACCTACTGTAAGATTAGATATTCAACAAATAATCCATAAATGGTCTATAACAAGAAGAAACTCCATTTAGTATGAGAAATAATTGATTTTCATTCAGCGGTGAAAGCAAACATTAAATTAATATAAAGTAATATATAGCATTTTCAATAGATTCACTGCTGATCATAGTTAGTGTTTTAAGGTTGTATACTTAATAACCAAGTTGTAAAAAATTTCGTTTTGTGTTATAGTCTTTCGTTCAATCTTTAAAAGCAATTGTTATATTGACTAATTTTAGTATGTACCTACTCAAGAAATGGTAAATATGATATTTATTCTTGAGGAGTGTACAAGAAATTGTCTCCTAGCAAGTAGAGTATATGCAGAGAGATTTCCAAACCTTGAAAGAAGACCGGAAGCATTTGAAAGATTATTAGAGAAATTTATAGAAACTGGTAATAAACCGGTAATCAATAAACAAAGCGAACTGGCCGTATTATTAACAATACAGGAAAATCCACATACAGAACATTTAGAGCGAGTAAGGACAGCTAGAAAAAAGATAGATCTAGAGTGGGGCGGTTTGTAAATCATACGGAATTAACGCATTGGCGAGCGTGCTATTCCGTATATGTTTTATAACCGCTCCACTCTAGATCTATCTCTTTTCTAGCTGGCCTTAGTCGCTTTAAATGTTATGTATGTGGAGAGATGTAGGTAAAGATGGTATTTCAAAGGTAACAGCTATTGAAGGTAGGAGCTTGCGTTTGTTGAGTATCTACTAAAATTAGTCAATTTCTTTTAAAGATTGAACGAAATACTGTATAACAAAAACGAAATTTTGTACAACTTGGTTATTAGTATACAAGCTTAAAACTGACACCTTTACTTTATATTAAATTAATGTTACCTTTCACCGCTGAATGAAAATCAATTGTTTCTCATACTAAATGGAGTTTCTTCTTGTTACAGACCATTTATGGATTATTTGTTGAATATCTAATCTTACAGTAGGTTTGAAGTGCAAATTAGCTACTAAAAATATAAGCATTTCTCATTAAGCCAACTTTAAGAAGAAATAATTAGAAAATAATCCATCCTAGGTGCATCAAATGAGATATCAATAGAAAGCGTAGTAAAAGGGCTTTCCAATGAGCAAAAATATACAGGGTGTTCCATTTAAAAATTTTGAGATTTCTTCGATTTTGCAAATTGTGAACATCCTGTATAAAGGGAGGAGCTGCAGAATTTATTTCACGTAGTAACGACAGTCCATACTAGTAAAAAACATTCTACTCTGTCGGTTTCGAATCTTTTGTTTTTCCCTATGCAGAATAGCCTACTGAAATGTATCAATTTATCAAGTAAAATCATTGTTTACACAGAAACTATCAACTTTAGGCCTATACAACATTATATCGTTGTAACCAGCTTTCAAGCGCGGATCATTTTCTCTATTAATATACAGGGTGTTCCATTTAAAAAAATGCAACTTTAGTCTGGCATTTCCATCTGGAACACCCTGTATAAAACAAAATATTTTTAAAACGTGCACTTGCTGGTGCGGAAGAATATCCGATGACTAAATATTTGACAAACTTTCAAATAAGCGTGTAATCTTCCGTCCCCGCTTCGTTGCCGGACCCTGTACTGTATATACCATATGTATATGTAGATTAGAAAATTGTCTCTAAATATACGATATTGGGCTCTACGATGATCTGTTCTGTTTTAAGGCGGGGCCTTTACAGGATTGACTCGTCACTATTTATGTTTGAGTTTTGAACGAGAACCGAATCCTCGAACAGGAAGCTTTCTAATAATAAATTCAAAAACTTTTAGATACGTGTCACGTGAGTTATAAGGAATGGCTGTTAGTGTTCAATCCCGAAAATTGCTTTGTTGGTTGGTACTTATGGATGAAGTTAGATATTGCATTCATGCGGCGTTGTTTCAGTTATGAGGACTAACATTTGATTATATAGCTTTTTAGTCCATTATATACGGTTATTATACGGTGCTCGACTCCTTCTTTTAAATTCAAGACTAGTCCAAGAATTTTGCTATTCTATATTAATTTATTATAATAATGCCTGGCCTTAGTTTGAAGTTGGATTTAGGTGCTTTGTATGTACATTGGTTTTTCCAACTAGTTAAGCAACTCATCCGCGGCTCAGCCAACTCCAGGAAAACAGCTGGAGGTAAGAAATAGTTGAGCGGTAACTCTTCACACAACTCCTAGCTAGACCATTGCTTGTGTAGTTTTCGCTAGAATAGAAGTAAGGCAGAAGTAAGCAGGTGATTGACTTGTAGTTTTAAGGTGATTTTTGTCCTGTTATGGAAAAGTTATTACGAAGGCTGTTTTCCAAATTGATGAAAAATGACAGAGAAGAATAAAGTCGGAAATATCGTCGGATTCGTTTTAAAAACTTACATCCTTCATCAAAAGTTTTACCTAAAAAATCACATTAAATTAAAACCCCTAAAAGAATTAGCAGACTAATTTCGATGCAGGCAATACAATCTACATATACATATATAATATGTTAGGTTTGTTTATTTATTTATATATAAATTTTGTTCTTTCCACTACAGGTGTTAACTGTTACCATAACAACTTTTCGCTATAATATTACAATCCAGCGCGAGGCAGAAGTGATGCTTATAATAAACTTAAAACCGACATGTGTTTTACAGAAAACAGAGCTCTTAGGGTTTATTAAAATTTAATAGTCTCGCTTGCTAATGAAATTCCAAAGTAGACCACCTCGTAAAATTTTAGGTGTACCTACATTCTTACTTTTCGCATGCCTAGTACCCATATCAACTAAAAATCAATACCACCTACATCGTGATTATGTAAGCGAAAAAGCGATTAATTACTATGAAATAGGATCTAGTAATGAGAAGATAAAGCGGATATCCAACAATATTATTATTTCTTGTAAGACGTCTTGTTATATACTGTTTATTATAGAGCCTACGCATCAGATTAAATTATTACTGAAGCAACTAGAAATTTCTAGTATCAACCCCTGCAAATTTTAGAAAATTTGCTCGAAAATAGAAACTAGATAACTAGTGGAAACACGTGTATGATAAACAAACTTGTAAGCATGCTGATGGATTGCAGTGGAATTCACCAAATATGATTAATCCTGTCGGATTATTTACCATCATGTTTTGTTATGTTATATCTCAGTTTTTTTTGTAGAAATACTAGTATTTCCTTTAAAACGCATCTTCTTAAACCTTATTTAGTGATTTCTCACATTCTTGTTGTGTACTTCTTATCTACTTGTGTACTTTATTCAAGTCTAGACTAAAATTATTCAATGAATCGAAAAATGGCGCAAAAAATGTTTGATCTTCAATCAAATCACAGATAGCCTCTGTAAATCAGTAGAGCTGAAAATTACTTAAGAGGACCTTCCTATTCCCAAACTACTTATTTTCGATTCCTTCCTTTTCAAAAAATTTTAACCTAGTAAAGATTCCTGCTTCTGATCTTTGTCCTTTTGAAACCATAATTATCCTAGCTTTTTCCAAATTGATACAAAATTGTGGCAATCAATATAGGGGAGCCTTTCCGTAACAGAGACCAGAAGTCCAGAAAGACCAAAATTAGGGTTGGGAATCTTTTCGGGTTTTCTAGAAGCGAAATACGCTTTGACGTTTTACTATAACATATTGCTTTATACACCATTTCCTTGCCTAATTCAGGTGCTAACTTAATGTTATTGATCCCAATCGAGAAATTGCTAATATTGTATATATATATATATATATGTAAAGTTTAACAATTTTATCAGTTCTGACACTGACAGTAGACTTTAAAATGTGAAATTACTGCAACTAGTGCAGAATATGGGTTCCTTCTATTAATTTAAATGAAAAACAGTAGTTTCCTACGTGACGTTTCGGATTAATTTAATCCTTCTTCAAACCTGTATATAAATACATATATAATAAAACTTAACTATTTTTAAACCAAGAAACAATAACTTACAACAAGGATAATCGTTTTTCTAAATACAAGGCTCTAAAAATGTGAAACAATTTTGACAATTTTGAATTTTTGAAATTTGAAAACATATGCAAAATATTTGATAAACAATTTTGTAAACAAAACCAGACATGTTAGATTTTAAATTTCGACATTTTAAAAACAATATGTTGAATGCAATGAAAAAATATTGTATATACAAGAAAAAAAAAAAAAAAAATTATAAACACATCAAATGGAAAACGATTTATAACATTCCATACAAAGACATTTAAATGTAAGAGATCACAAAAGACTACCAAAAGATTAATGTAAATCCTTAAATTTGATAAATTTAATTAAATTATTATAAATATTCGTAAAATTTGAAGATTGTTCTTTTGTATTAATATTATCCGAAAAATGTTTGATAGCTAAAACTTCAAGGCAAATTCTTTTCGTATAATTAGATTCATTAAATAAAATTGTGACATCATTAAAATTTACAATGTGATCTTTGGTATGTATATGTGTAGCCAAAGCACATTTTTTGGGATTTACTCGACTGTCACTACGATGTTGGGTGCTTCTCTCACGCCACCTCTGGATAGTTTGACCAATATAGAATTTAGAACAATCGTTACATTTAACCGCGTATACAATATGATTTTGTTGTTCTTTAGGTATCGGGGTTTTCAATTTGGTAAAAAATTTTTTACACGAATTAGCTGAAATAAATGAAATTTTTAAATTGCTATTTCTAAATAACAGTTTTATTTTATCCGTAAGGCCAGGGATGTAAACAAGAGATTTGTATTTTGATTGTTCAATATTAATATCTTGTATATGACGAGAGTTGGACAAATCATTACGATCTTGAGTTAAAAGGCTAGTGGCTGTAGAAAATAAAAGCCTGTTTGTTAAGTGAGGTGGAAAACTATTTTTAAGGAGAATATTGTATAGATATTGTAGATCTTGAGTGACAAAATCTTTATGACTAATTCTCTGTATTCTTGTTTTCATTGCGGTAATTAAATTAATTTTATATTTTGTGGGGCAAACCGAGTTAAAATTCAACAATCTATTAGAGTTAGAAGGTTTTCTGTACCACTTTAACCTAATTAAATTTTCTTGTCTTACAATAGTGGTATCAAGGAAAGGTAATGTGCCATTAATTTCTGTTTCGCAAGTGAATTTAAGGTTTGAGTTAAATTCATTCAATTTATTTAATGTATTTTCTACTTGTATATACAATATTTTTTCATTGCATTCAACATATTGTTTTTAAAATGTCGAAATTTAAAATCTAACATGTCTGGTTTTGTTTACAAAATTGTTTATCAAATATTTTGCATATGTTTTCAAATTTCAAAAATTCAAAATTGTCAAAATTGTTTCACATTTTTAGAGCCTTGTATTTAGAAAAACGATTATCCTTGTTGTAAGTTATTGTTTCTTGGTTTAAAAATAGTTAAGTTTTATTATATATGTATTTATATACAGGTTTGAAGAAGGATTAAATTAATCCGAAACGTCACGTAGGAAACTACTGTTTTTCATTTAAATTAATAGAAGGAACCCATATTCTGCACTAGTTGCAGTAATTTCACATTATATATATATATATATATACAGGGTGATTGGTGAGAATGGCCTATTAAAAGTATTATACAAACGGATAGGAATTTTAAAACAAAATTTTGCAGTTGGATATGGTTGAATATGAACTATCACGTGAAAATATTTTTGAATAAATATCACTTCCGGTTAACCGGAAGTGGGCATCAACTTCGATTTTTTAAATAGCATGCTATAAAATAAATTACAAATTCAGCTTCTATGATAAATTTTACACATATTTCATGTATCATACCCTATACCTAAATACCATTTCTCCTGAGTTATTCGCAATTAAAGAAAAAAGTGACAGATACTGATCTTACTTTATAGTGATATTACTTCACGTAGGAGTAAATAAGGCGAATGAAATTTTGCATACGCACAGCTGATATTATGTAGTTATACAGCATTTGAAGTTTTTTTCTGTAACATTATACAGGGCGTTTAAAAAATTAGTTGCTTATAAATAAGTTCAATCCGCGGAAAGTACATTTTCTTAAATGGAAAGGTATATATTTTATTAGATATTATGATTCTACAAAATATTCTCTTTGAATCCGTATTAGGCGTTCCTATACCTAAAATGTAAGGTTAATGTAAGTTATAACGATTTAATTAACCTCCGTACCTAAAATGCTCAAATATGTCAGTTTACAGAAGCAAGTGTGCTTAGCTCATTTGTTTTACATACTTACTTGCCACTTATTTTGACGTCTGTCATTTTAGTTAGTTGTTCTCGCGTACACTGTGAGAAATAGATCTGTACTAGTACAATAATTAGGGTAAACAATGCGAGTATTTACTTTACAATAACAAAAAATTATTTTATTTGTTATAAAACATATTGTTATCCTAGTACTTTTTTACAATTTTTATTATACATGTACTGTACTGTAATAACATTGTTTTCGTTTCTGTACAATACATTTTTCTCAGTATATTGTGTTAGAATGGATTAGCATTGAGAATAGACCAAATCAGGTAATCATGTATTTATTTATTATGCAAAGTGAATGTAATCAAATAGTAAAATAAACGTATCAAACATTTAGTAAAAGATACTAACATTTACAAGCAATGATCAGCAAAAATTTCTAAGAATTTATAACATATAAAAAGTTTTAATGACCGATATGTTCGTAGAACAATGATGAAAGAACAATACCTGTTAAGTAATAATAACAGTTATAATTATTTAAGAAGGCAGATATTTAAAAAATAGTTGAAGTAGTGTGTCCAAAAGAAAATATTTTGTTGAACGTTTTTTTACTCAATGAAATATTAGTTGATTGAAGAGTCTTTTGTGTATCTAAAATAAAAGTAAAATCCAAAGTGTAAAGTAAAACCCAACGTGTAACAATATCAGTAAAAAATTTAGATTATCTAAGAATTCTCCTAGATACTCCCAAGAATTGGTATTTGAATAATCAACATAAAGTAAATCTACATCAAAGGTCTAAATAATTAGTAATAACAAATTAGGTAAAATTAAAAAAATAAAAAAGATAATATAAAAGATACAGTAGAAAAATTATAAGAACAACAGTAATAATAACACAAATACTAAGTTATCTAAATGGTTCGACATGGCAACCATTTCTATTGAGGCATTCTATATTCGGAGACGTATTCCAATAATTCTTGCTAATCATCTGGTGTTATTTGCCTAAAGGATCCCTTATTCCTATAATTCAATGGGAAGAATTTTCGAAAATACGATTAACAAAATGACAGACGTCAAAATAAGTGGCAAGTAAGTATGTAAAACAAATGAGCTAAGCACACTTGCTTCTGTAAATTGACATATTTGAGCATTTTAGGTACGGAGGTTAATTAAATCGTTATAACTTATTAACCTTACATTTTAAGTATAGGAACACCTAATACGGATTCAAAGAGAATACTTTGTATAATCATAATATCTAATAAAATATATACCTTTCCATTTAAGAAAATGTACTTTCCGCGGATTGAACTTATTTATAAGCAACTAAGTTTTTAAACACCCTGTATAATGTTACAGAAAAAAAACTTCAAATGCTGTATAACTACATAATATCAGCTGTGCGTATGCAAAATTTCATTCGCCTCATTTACTCCTACGTGAAGTAATATCACTATAAAGTAAGATCAGTATCTGTCACTTTTTTTCTTTAATTGCGAATAACTCAGAAGGAATGGTTTTTAGGTATAGGGTATGATACATGAAATATGTGTAAAATTTATTATAGAAGCTGAATTTGCAATTTATTTTATAGCATGCTATTTAAAAAATCGAAGTTGATACCCACTTCCGGTTAACCGGAAGTGATATTTATTCAAAAATATTTTCACGTGATAGTTCATATTCAACCATATCCAACTGCAAAATTTTGTTTTAAAATTCCCATCCGTTTGTATAATACTTTTAATAGGCCATTCTCACCAATCACCCTGTATATATGTTGTAACAGAAGACAAATTCGGAATGCTAACGAGCATAGAACAAACACATCGTGTTATGTAGTGTAGCATTTTTTTTAATTTAGTGTGTTTGCATGTGTGTGTGTTTCGAAAGCTTTCTCTTTGACCTTCGCACGTTTGAATCCGATCCTGCAGAACGTTGTCTTCGGAAGGGTTTCTTTTTTTTCAATAATAAGTGCTTAGTAGACCTTTCTGCGATGAAAGATGCGAATTTTCGCTCAACGGCGCATCGTTACAATCCAAACGCTGTAAGACAATTTTTCTTACGAAGTAACGCTCTGGACAAATGGTTATCTTCAAACAGAGCATTTGTTGCTATCTTGGCGGTTTATGTATCAGATGATTATCAATTGGTCTATAATCCTCTAAAATACGTTCATTGTCGATTGTTAATAACCGCTATTATATTAATTTCTACAGATCCGGCCAAAATTCCTTATGTACAGCGATGTTCAAAAGTTGTCGACCACATTTCTCTTCTTAAAATTTCTCTAATTGGACTGTTATCTCCATGGTGAGGGTTAATTTAATTGTGTGAATTTGTTATAACGTTTACGTGTACTTTTGAAGTGTTTCAGTAACATATATTCTATTAATTACCTTAAATACGTATGATTACAATTATCCTAGTATATTTGATATACTTCTCTGTTTGTCCTTAACTGGACTTAGTTCGAGATTATAGCTGACATGTACCCCGTTCTCTTCAGATAGCTACTAAACAAAACTTCCACATCTTCTCGTACACATGAGGATAAATCATTCGTATCAGTGATGCCAAATCGCAGAGGTTATGTTTCTCTAACATTTCCATGTTTATTTATAAGTAAAATGAATGAATTAAATTATGTTACTCTGATGTGTACGACAGTAATGGTGCTACGTAAATAAATACTATTTAATATTATTTTGAAAGACACAGATCAGATAGCAAAGTCCAATTTTATGTGCATTTAAATTAAGTTAGTGCTTTTTATTGTTTTGCAGGTGTCTACAACATGCGAACACAAATGCTACGCAAATATGGATTCATTACAATATCAAGAATATAAATAAATCGATTCTTCTTAGAATGCCATGATCTTTGTTGTCTATTTGATTTTTTTGTTACACACATAAAGTTAATGCTTGTTGTAATTCTAAAAGTTATGCACTATCAGCGATGTTTTCCTATGAAAGAGACATTTAGTACTTTTTTCTGCTATTGGTTAAACACGTCAGAATTAAGCGCATTCTCCAGTGAGATTTGTACGCCTCAAATAACTATCTTAACTTGTCGTATCTTACTAAAATATCGATGTCTGCAAAACCCAAACCCGGATTAACTCTGTCGGAAGGAGAGTAGGATTCAGGTACGTTAACTTCAGATATCGATACGTAATCCGATTAAAATTTACATTATAAGAAACTAATGCACACGTGATTTTATAATGAATTTTCTATTTTTATCTTGGTGGATTATGACGAGGTATCCCGCGGATACCAGCTAAACTGAATTATAAAAGAAAACAATATTGAAGAAGAGTATTAGACCCGGTCCACCTATGCATATCACCAACGATCTACTCTCGCCCATGACAAGAATATGTACGCTTTATAATAAGTATTACGAAAAAATCGAGATATTTGGTATTGCTAAAACAAAATTTTTGCATTGTACGAAACAAATACTATACTCTGCGCCAGAATTTTAACCTGTTGGTTGGTGGCCATGTTTCCGCCGAAATTAACGAGATTATCGTAATTATCATGAAATTATCACAATTATTTTTGTTTTAAATTCATTTGTTTCCTGTTTTGATGCTCCCTTGGCACTGGACATCATTATTTTGTTTCTTATTATATTATTGGTATCGGATGATTAGTGTGTTATTTGTTTATATAATGGAATATGTAATGTAGAATTCAAGTAATTAGGATTTCCTGTATGAATCTTATCAATAAATAAATAATAATAAATAAGGGGGAAAGGGGTTTAAGATTAAATCATTCGTGAATTTATTACATTAAAATGAATTTAACAAATAAACGTGTTGTTGAACATTTTGTGTGTATTGCACATAGATGTACTTATTTTTCGATATGAAATCCCTTCTTCACAATATTTAATGCACTTCTGTCAAGAACTTCTTAACGTAAATATTTTATTTGCTATAGTTTTCATAACGTTGTAATAAAACCTTTTTGTTACAGTCATATGCAACGGAAAAATGTATCCTTTTTATGTTTATTGTTTCACATGGGATTGGAATTTTCTACTTCCCGAAGGATGTTGCCGCGGTAACCATGCCACGTGAGAAAACTAATCGATTCCTGTAGCTTCAGCACAAATATAATTTATATAGTATCTTGATAAATCGCCGTCTTTCGTAAATTTATGTCGTTATTATTTCGAAAAAAGTAACCTTTGAATATAAATCATCGGAAAAGGTTAGCATCATAAATATTTATAGTCTATTGTATAGATTGCGTTTCACAATATAAATTGGAGTTTGTTAAATACTCAAAGTGTGAGTTATGTAAATATATCAAATATGAACAAATGCAATAATACCTTCGTTTTGAAGATAATAAAATATAATCTGACACTCCTTAACCACACTCCACAGTTCTCATTTCTATTACTATAGACTAGTTATGTGTACTGTCAATCATCATCAATGATCATTGTAGGAAAATTTGGACAAAACCTAAAATAAATTAAGTCATCTACATCAATTTGCAGCTCTTTTAAATTTAATTTTGACCACCATGTCAATTTTATGATATAAACTTAAAAAATGGATTTCTTGCACCTCCACGCAAGTCATGTCTCATAAAAGGAATTAAGAGAACCTTTCGGCCTCAAGATCCCTTCGTAGGTCTAGTGTAGCTAAAATAATCGCAATTTATAATTAATTCCACACACAGCCATTTGTAATTTCTTTAGTTTGTGAATTACTCCCGGCATATTCATTTGGGAAAATTACTGTTTAGTTTTCTAGTTATTACTCCTGGGTAGACTTTAACGTTTAGAATCTTAAGCAAACATATAATGATTTTATCTTTATTATTTACGCCGATATACCTTTCTTAATCCTCACTAAATGCCATTTGATTACATTTATCTGTCGAAACTATTCTGTTAAACCTTCAGTTCAGCCATATAATCAATTGTGTTCATTTTAATTTGGAATTTCCTAGTCAATCTTAAGGAATTATTATAAATTTGTATTTAACTTTATTTGAGGCCATTTGGAATTCCCAATAACTTCGCAGAAAGGGAAAAATCGAAAGGGTGTTCTGGTAGTGGGGAGAAAACAGAGAGACCTAAGTTTGTTAACAACAAGAGTCAGTGTTTGAGTTTTTCTGTAATCGGTCAGGAGCAATACAATGTCTCCTTCGTATTTAAGTTGAATTTTTGTAAGTCCGCCGGTTTGCCAACATATTGTATTAAGTTTGAATCTGTAAATTTAGTTTTAATTTGTAAATAAAATAATTAAGTGAATTCACTCGTGTCTTCATTGCTAACTGCCACCAACCAAGAAAAAACAGCTCATACGGAAGTTACGACCCGTGAGCGGTGGAAAACCACAATAATCAACAAAACAATTACAAAGAAGAAATTTCTTAAAACTGTGCAAGATAGAGACGTAATTGTGTACACTAGAGTACCTACTTTAAAATCTTACAAGGATTTCAAAAATGTAAGTAAAAGTATCATGTTGTAAATTTGATATAATTATTGAAAATTCCATACCTACAAACCATTCGTAAGTACCGATACTAACGTAGCGACTCAAAGTATCGATACCAAGGTACCAGTTTCAAAGTATCGATACCTGTTGATACTTAACTGATTCCAATACTCGATCGATAACTTGCATGAAATCGATACCTAGGTAAGTAGTATCAATACCTCCATTGGTATCAGGTATCGATACCAACGGAGGTATGAAAATATAGTAATTATTCATTATCGCTGAAATACTTTGGTTCCACCGCCAGTTCCAAAGTTTCGTCTTTTCAAGTAACCGGTTTCACGCGTTTTCTTTTCTTTTCTTCAACTATGTCATTCTATTATCTTTTTAACGTTTTTCCCAGTTAGTCAACAGCAATTTAGAAGGGATTACAGAGTAAAGTCCTAAGATTTACTGATGGATTACTATATAGTCCTTCCTACAGTGCGAGCAACAAAGATTGAAGCGTGCTGGTTCTATACTTGTTTCTGTGTTATCAAAACTATCTTCTAATTAGACCTTTACCCATAATGCCTTTGAATTTGCTGTTAAGTAGTGTATTAGTCTTGTCATCTTGTCAGTTTATATTTTCCTGCTCGATATTTTGTGTTTGTAACTCCTTTAACTTTGTTGTAATAAGAAACTCGTTTTTTTTTTAAACGTTGTTTACATTTTGCTCATTCACTGGTAAGTAAAATAATTCGTGAAATAATTTTGTTGCAATAGTTGTTAAAATGTTTACGATTGAGGAGAACACCTTCCTTTTGGAAGCATACTTTCGTGGAGGATTTCGCAGGGAAGATGGTACCTGGGAATATTCACTACAAATGTGTTATGATGACTACATCTTACAGTTCCCAAATGAAAATATAGAATTTGGTCAAACTTTTCGACAACACATTCGTCGCATTGCGCAACGTTTCAGACAGACAGGTAGTGTTTGTAAAGGAAAATCCTCTGGCAGAAATACAGTTCTGAATAATGAAACTGGGGAAGACATTCGAGTCAGAATGCTGAGAAGTCCAAAGAAACCTGTACGACAGCTGTCACAGCAAACAGGTATTTCATATTAGTCAGTATTTTGCACATGTAACTAAGTATGTTTTGGTTTAGGGGTATCTTATAGTTCCTGTCGGAAGGCACTAAAAAAAGTCCTGCATATGCGTCCATATAAGGTTTCAGTTGTGCAAGAGTTGTAACCAGTTGATTATGAAAGACGTGTATATTATTGCCACTGGTTCAACCAGCACTTAAATAACAATGAGATGCTGAACATCACGTTCTTCAGTGATGAAGCGTGGTTCCACCTTAGCGGTTTTGTTAATTCACAGAATTATCACATATGGTCCACTGAAAATCCCCACGAATTCAGAGAAACTGAACTGCATCCGGTAAAGGTTGGAATTTGGGTCGCCATGTCACGTAGAAGAATTATTGGTCCAATATTTTTCAACGACAATATAAATGCACACAATTATCGACAACAGATCTTAGAACCATTTTTAAACCAATTGCATCCTGACGAACTACACAATGTATACTTCCAACAGGATGGTGCCACAGCTCATACAGCAAATGAAACAATAAGGTTTCTCGAAGAATTTTATGATAACCGATTAGTAAGCAGGAATCTGTGGCCCCCTCGGTCACCTGATCTTACACCTTTGGATTTCTTTTTATTCGGATACTTAAAAAATAAGATATACAAAAATCCTCTACATACTATTGAAGAACTGCAGCAAGCCATTACTGATGCAATTCGAACAATATCTCCAGAAGTATAAATTAAAGTCTCCGACAATATGAAGAGAAGGGTTAATACATGCCTGGAAAGAAATGGTGAACATTTTCAACACCTTTTATGATAACTAAATATCTTGTTAAAGTTTAAGTTAAGTTTAATAAATGAATTATTTTCCTCATAATTTATTGCTTGTCTAAATAACTTGTAAGTTGATTTTACATTAGCTGAATAGCTATACACGTTTTTATATGACAATGAGAGGTTATGTTAATTATTCCTACGCCTATGTATACTTCGTTTCACTATATTAGATGACCTTGGCACGCTTCAATCTTTGTTGCTCGCACGTTATTAGTGACACAGCTAACATTAACATCTGAAAACTACTAAAGCGAGAGATTTTCCGCTGTACTGGCAAGAACTTGATAGAGCAGGCATCGGGTTAGGAGACACTCTCTCTATTTTTGCGGAGACTCCTGCATATCTTCTTGATAACTGCTCGGAAATAGACAGAGAAAGAAGAAAATAGTTTGGGCCAATCAACTAAACGAGCCCAAGTAAAAAACTAACTGTTCCATATTACGGATTTTTGTTCAGATACGCCTTATAGGACTAAAATCATGTAAGGGTGTAGGAGGCCATGTTTCTATATAATAATTTTTCACTCATGGGAGGACAGCTATTTTCATGAGTAGATTTATCAACACTGGAACCATTTTGAGGCGGTAAAGATGCATGATATATTTCTCTTTCGATATTTCCATTAATAAAACTTCTATTATATATTAAATATGAAGGTCCTTAATACCAAAATATCTGTTATATTTCTTTAGAGCATTAAATGGTATATATTGTAATGTGAAATTTATTTAAAAATAAAATTAAGAAAATTTGAGCTTTACTCTTTTTAAATTAAAATAGGGGTTTTAATAAAAATTAATCTCAGATGTTCGCGAATTCTTAACTCTACAGCAGGTGTAGAGAACAGAATACGAAAGCTTATCTTACGTTGAACAATAGCTAAGTCAAAAAAATTCCAAGTTACACAAAAAAAATTACAAGTCAGAAAGATGTTTTAAAAAAAAAAATTATATTTAGGTAATTCAATGAACCTATAAAAAAACAGTTTAAAATTCGGTGAAATTTAGATGTTTAAATTACTTATATACAGGGTCACCATAAAGTTGTTAATTTTTATTACCGCCTACATTTTCTTTCTTAAAATCCCCCTAACTGGCTGGATTTTCTTCTTTTGTGTGTGGAGTTTAACTGTGTGATTTTGTCACAATATTCATGTGTATTTGTGTACAAATTAAATGATATAAAATTAATAAACTGCCTTAAAACCTATGATTGACAATATTGTGGTGACTTCAACATCTTTCTGTCCTTGTCGCTGGCTGGGCTTATAATAAGGTCTCTGCTGACCAACATCCCCCCTTCTATGTCAGACGACTACTGAGCCAAAACATGACATCGACTCGTACATATGCGAAGAAAATACCGATGATGCCAACTTGAAGTGTTTAATATCCTCTATCATTATGATACACTGAGAAAAAAGAAGTGTTCAGGCAACGCAAAACAGTTTGATACAACACACTTTTAGCCTTGTATATAAACAACGCACGTGGTCAATTGGTTCAATGCACAAAATAGTGTTGGAATATTGTGTAGAACGAATGGCATTTTATGTTGTTTGAACATTTTAAGAATGGTTCTTTCAACAACATTATGCAAGCTAGGCCAGGGCTAGTCAATCGGCAATAGGACGAGGAGGGAATAGAAGGAGGGAATAAATGCCCCATCTTTATGTAACAGATATTTCTTTTAACACAATTGTAATGTTAATCTTGACATCGATTTCTTTAATTCACCATAGAAAATTGTTTCCACTTTTATATGTTAAACCAACATTGATATAGTGTTGATTGAACATTTAATCGCCATTAATTGGATCAAATTTTTACTGTTCATATTTTTGTGTTGAAGTAACAATTATTAGCGTTAGTTCAAAATAAAAATATTAACACTAAAACGTTGATAGCGCTAACCGCAATTTATTTTTGATTTTACATTATTTTATGTTGACGTAACACAAAAACCGTAACACTATCTTTTGTGTTGAATTAATCCAACCATTTTTCTCAGTGTAGTGTTGAATTAAGCTAAATGAATGAATTTAGAAAAATACTTCGCATGTGTGCAATCGTCTTACTGTTATTCGGTTAAATTTTGAACTAATTATTTTAATTAAAAAAGACAGATCAGATAGCTAGTTTTAATTTCATAAATATAAAATTAATTTAGTACTTTTTATGGTTTTAGATTATCTACACCTGGATGCTCATCTGCCAAATGAGAAATGGAGTTAAAACCGGGAATAGGTGTACATTACAATAGACATAACTTTTAAGTAAAGGTATAAAGACTTAAAATGAATATGCTGTGCTAAAAATATACAAAAGGGTTCAAACGAAACGGAGTTGTACTACCGAATTTCACGTAATGTAATTCTTTTTACTGGTATCACATATTTTGCTTTATTTAATTCATCTCACATCTTATGACAATAGCATAAAGATCAAGCAACAAATATTAACGAAACAATAAATACTACAGAAAATATATTATAGGATGCTGTCAAATATTTACGGTGTATCCAATGAAGGTTATATTTCTAGGAGCCTTTATGGAATGCTTTTATGACGGCCATAAATGTTTAATAGGTAGCTTTTGGCTATATTCGCTTTTTTTAATATGTGTAGGAAACTTAATGCAGTATTCTATTTTGGTTTGTTACTGAATTTAGCAAATAATAAATACGAGAGTCTCGATAATAATCATTTATCATATATACAATTCTGGTAGGAGCTTAATCATTTTATCTTAAATTCATTGTATTTTTTAAAAATAATATAAAGGTACGATTAAGAATAAATTTGTTTGCAAATAAATACCTACAGATTAATTTAGGTCAACTGCTTTAAGCTAAATTAAGAAAAACAGAAAGAAAACATAACAACAAATTGCGATGGTTACATTTAAACATTTCCGGGAATCTAAATCATTAAGATAAACAAAAAAAGACAAAACAAATCAAAACATTCGAGCGCTTATTTCATCACAGGCCACTTTTCCAATTAAGCTAAAGAGATTTGAAGTTTGCTAAACGAGATATTTACTTTCAACAGTTCTTATATGACAAAGGTGAAGAGAAATTGACGTAAAAAATGTTACCTTAGAAGGAACTTAGTAGAAACGTCATCCGTTGGCGGAAGGATAAAATAAACACGGCGGAGACTTTTGTGATAAATGCGACAAGGAAGTTGGTCTCGTAGTATGTAAAATATTAAGGTATATTTTGCGGATATAGTTATAGTCATTTTTCACCTATTTGACTTGTTTGTAATTTGTCGCTTCGGGCATTATCTTGATGTCAACGAAAAGATTAATCGGATGTATTCTGCCGCCTATAACAGCGTCTAGTCCAGTGATAATTGTACTTGTTCTTTAGTATTACACTATTACAACATTGGAAAATGTGACAAAACTTTAAATGTATTTTTTTTTAAATTTCTGAATACCTTACAAATATTTACTCAAAAAAATAAATATACTGTCCTTATGTTAGTCTTCAAATTTTGATGTAAGTATATATGTATTAACATAAGAATCTTAAAGAGGAATAAGTAAAAGCAAAATGAAATTACGAACCCGCGATCGTTTAGGCAATAGATCACCGAACAACTTCTCGTTTGGAATTGGAGCAGCAAGAAGTTTTTTGCAAACATAAGAAAACTAAGTGCGTTCATTAACTATACGAGCAACGAAGGATAAAATACCGAGATAATAAAATTTAATTTGATCAATACTAATATCGTCACAGCCCACTGATTTGGGCGAAATGCCAGTTACAATTGAAAGCATCTTCATTGGAAGCAGTAGAAAAGGACAATGGAATATCAACAAAACGCCTACTACCATTAATATTATTATAGAAACCAGTAATAAGAGAATATTTCATGGATGAGAAGTGGAAGTAGAATTTCCAAAGTATGAATTCAGCGAGTCTATATTATACAATTCGTCAGATTCCATCTATATCAAATAAATGTGTATATCCTTGCAAAAAATGGGATTTTAAATAAACGTAATGTGTTGATTTCGTTTGACAAAATTAAACTTTCTATAACACATTTTTTAATAATATTAGCGGAATTTTGTGTCACAGCTTTTAAATATTTCATCCGCTTCCTTATTTCGCCTTTTAGTATATAGAATATTTCAGAAGATACGCTACTGAACAATTTTAAGTAACATTATCATGATATAACTTAAGATTATCCATTGCTTAATAGGGTAAAATAATCTACTGCAATATTAATCTATATTAATATTGATATAATTAAACGCTAATTAAGATGAACGTAGAGCTAGTGGGGTTAGCTGCTAACCCCACTAGCTCTACGTTCATCTTAATTAGCGTTTAGTTAACGTTGTGACAGCCGTTACTTCCCCTCTAACTATTGATATAATTTTAAAATTTTCTATTAGTAGATCGTTGTGTCACTGGATATTTTCTTCGTATTGATGCTTCTCAACCATTGGTTAACAAAGATTTAGTTACTTGACTAGTGTTAGCTGATCATATGTAATCTTAGGTGCAAATGCAAATATGTCCTCCTCCCACCATTTTATTTTTCTGAATTAGTTAGTTCTTTGACCGTCATTTGTGAAATATGTACATATCGATACTTTCGATTAAACCTTTTCAACTTTATACAATTTGCTTTTTAATGTAACAATGCCTCGTAACTATGTGATTGTTGTATGACAGTGAGGTGATTTTGAAATCTCAAAACAGAAGTGTCACTCCACTCATGTAAAAGACTTGCGAGCTATATTCCTGATTCATAGTAGGACACTAGAACAAGGTGTGGGCCCAGCATATAGTATACCGGTTAATATGTGTATACTAGTGTGTGACTGTGTCACTAGATGGTTAATGACAAAATCGTGTCAAATGTTGTGTGTAGTTTCAACGATATGGAAATCGCCCTGGGGTCATTAATTAGCTTCTACAAATTAGGTACTAACACTAAAACCTCTGCTGCGGAATACGCAGATCTTTTTGTAGCATCTTTACCAGCAATGGTCCTTAAATTTTAAGGACACCACATTGATGATTTATTGGCCAACAATTTAATTCTATAACTTGATAAACATAGTATATCATACAGTTTTTGTGGAGATAAATCCACTGACAGAGCGGTATTTAGAGTAATTCCGATAATTTTCACTCCTGTAGATTTTAACATATTCTGTTTGGGAATGTTTATTGATTTGTTCAGCGTTTTTGATACCGAAAATCATTATATTTTGCTTACAATGTTGAATATACATCGGAGTAAACTGTGTAGTTACAAGATATTTCGTACTTCCGAAGCCGTCCATTTGCGAATTCTTTCTATGCTATACCAGTTTCCCTTAAAGATCGTAACTCATCGGCTATGAAGTTCTAAAAGAAACTTGTACAGAAAAAGTTTAGACATTGTTCGAGGTAAATGTCCGTTTGTCCTATATATTTGAATTCATAATATATATAATACAAATCCATTGTTATTTTCTAAGGACACGGATTCACCAAATCGAGAAATTTCAAAGACATCATTGTGACTATATATGTAACGAAAGCATTCCCTTTATATCAATACTGCTTTCAGGACCAAGATACTTCATAAAGTTGTCGTAGGTATTGTATATATGTACATATCACCCTTCTGGATAAATATGTTGCAAAGTAGATTTGAAAAAGAAACAACACTTGGGTGAAACGGGTACGTCTCGGCTTATGGATTTGAAGAATGTATTGAAAAGGTTGATAAAAGTAAGATATTTCTATTCAATATATTGACCTAAACTATCAATGGACGGACTTCTAACCTTAGCAAAAAGAAATCGTAAAGAGGACATAAAATGTATCCTTCGATACTGCTTTCTATATTCTGTCTAATACGATAAATTTTCATGAATTCAAGTAAATTCTAACGAAATTTTTTGCAATATTAAAGTGTAGTGTTATGACGTATTAAACATCGATTGGTTATAGATTGTTTATTATGAATACATGAAGATGTATATGGGTTTATTTCGGTAATAAACGTCACTTACTACATTCACAATCGTCGATCAACGTGCACAGCGAGAAAAAATGTGTTAGCAGAAGTAGAATTGAAGATCACTAATATACAGAATAATTTTACTCGGATAGTTTCGGGACAATGGTCGATAAAGTCATTCTTGTTTATGGCATTCAGATAGATTTTCTTTTATTTTATATGATGATGAATTACAAGTTTATGTTAATGTATTTTTATATAATCATGTAGATTCTCAGATTTAATATCTTCTATATTATAATGCTAATTTAATATTTTATACGAACAAAGCAGTGGTATCTTAAGTAACACTGCATGCGATTGGTCATGCCCATAATTCAGGCTCCATAACTCTTTATTTTAAGCGCTTAAAGCGAAAAACTGGAGAACTCCCTTGATCTAAGGCATTTATAGTGTAACGTAAATTACCTCGTTGGATAACTTTGTCACACGTTTTATACCCTTTATATAGTCGTAGGCAGCGCTTATCATAGTCCGGTATATAAAGCGCTTTGGGATATCGAACACGAGGACTGTATCGGTAAGCCTTTATATCTGTGTAAATGCCCTCGAGTGAAAATCCTTTTACATAGATTTACATTCTTGTCTGGGACGTAGATTTATTTCTCTTGTTTGTGGAAATGTTGCTTTCGCAATCAACGAGATAAAATTTTGAAGGGATTATGCTGCATTTATTTTCGCAATATAATGTTATATTAAGAAGTAGCTCTCTTAGAATGAAATTATAATAATAGACTGCTATATTCAAACTGAATACCATCCTGAAATATAAAAGTTCCAGAATGTGTTTTGCTTTTGATATTCCAAAAACATATTGACTTTGTAAAAGTCTTGGATAAATACACAGTACTATTAGAAGTATTTTAGTTACTTTCTTTAGTCAGTTTATCAGAGTAAGAGATATTTTATGTCAATTAGCTAGCCATCTGCACATGGTTCTAAAATTTTTAGAATACCTATATGGAGAGCATAAAATATATATATACCTAATCAAAATAACATAACGACAATTTTGGACAAGGGGTTGGTTGCTTGGTTTTCTAACTACGAGTACCATTTCACATTTCTATAATATTTTAAAAGTATTATTCATTACATTATTTAGTTTATATTAAATTAACCAAACCAGTCAACGTGTTAATTCAAAAATGCGTATGTTTGATTTATGGAAAAAATAATTTGATTGTGTGAATAATAGGTAGTTCGAACATATTTCTGGCTTAACCTGAATGAAATCATTTTATTAGAATGATAAATTAGTGTTTTGTTAAAATAACAATAAATAAGCTTCAGCAATTTTTTTTTGTTTACTTAACAGATTTTTTTGACTGTGTTTAATCATTTTGTTGGATACCTGTTTTTGGTTCATTTAGCAAACAATCATTCTGCAATATGTCTCATAAAGTTATTACATTGAAAATCATGAATCAGTAACTTTTTGTCTCTGGTGGATAGAGAGTTACTATTGCGATTTCTTCCCAAAATTGTTGTTATAGGTACGACATCGGCAGCCAATTCTGTTTTTCAAAATGCAATAAAATCTAATAATCTAAGGTTATACAATCGTATAAGTCAATGTACTGGTAAGTCATGATTTATGTACTTCTGTATTGTTTTGCAGCAACGAAACATCTGTCAGTTTTCCTCTGCACTTCATTTCATTCTGGATATTACAAAAAAAAAGAATGTAATGGAGTATAAAACAATTGAAAGCTCTGACATATGTATAAGAGATAACGGCAGTTACCAATAGAATGAACATTTATTACCTAAAATGTACGATAGCTTCTTCAATAGTGAGATGATTTTAAAGGCGAATATTAGAATAAATTTAGGAGAATAGGGATTAAAAAACTTACAGTCGTGTAATAAAAAATCAATTACTTAATACCCAATAGCAAATAAAGAAACATTCGCAAATGTCACTCGCCGATTTAGATGAAACTTATTTAAACTGATATTTAGGAGATCAAAATCATCCTCAATTTTGTTAATTTTCAGTTTACTACGATTCATAGTGTTGTTGGGAACAAAACAAGATCAACTAAATATTATTGAATTTACTCTACATGAGTCCATTAAAATGCGCAATTGTCTTTTTTACGCTTCATACGAAACTACAGCCCAGCTCCTCAAAAAACATGAATGGAAAGATGTAAAAAACCATTAGAAAAATGATGCCCCGGATCATTACTTATATTAGGCAGAGATACGTTACACTCAATTAAGAATATATGTAGGTGATATATTAGAGCAATGCAATAACAGTTTTAATGAGATTTTATACATTGCAATAGAATTGTCGACGAAGCTTCTGCCGCACTAGTGTCATCCAATGAAAAAATGCCAATTCTAGATTTCACGTTTAACTACATATAAAATTTCATGATATATTGGTAAGGTGCGGTAAAGTATCTGGAAGATCGGGTATGTTAACTGGAGGTTTATCTAAATACTTGCACTGTAATTGCAGCAGATGTTTGTCTATCACGGCGAGAATCTACGGATACCAGAAAAAGTGGTAGTAAGTTAGGCATGAACATCAAAACGTAATGAAATTAATTTGTTAAACATAGATACTTTGTCATTTATTGAGTCAGTTTGACAAAGACAATACCAAAGCAGATGCTTCAAGTATTATTATACATCTCATAATCAAAACAATGAAAACCTAGCAAAACGCGTCACCCCTGCAGAAATAATAGAGAATGGAGCAATAGCACGAACAACTATTCAATGACCATATAGTTCATAAATGTAATGTACCGAATAGTTAAGGGCATATTCGAAATAATAAGCGTGTTGATAAAGGAGCGATGCAGAATTTTCAGACATCCTGACTCGTTCATCAACAATTTGATGTATGACAATTATCATGAAGAAGCTTAATATTACAATCTCCTATATATTCATGCTGATTATCATGCGTCATAATTACATCTACTAACGTCTCGTTGAAGCTATGAAAACATTACACCAAGACATGTGGCAATACTACCAAGACTGGCACTAAGCCATAGCTGTTCAAAATATGGCTAAGACTAGACCGGAAATGTAGTATGGTATAATATGGTATAATCGTAACCCTTGCTTCACATTTAATTCTCTTCCGTAAGGTATAGTAATTTATTAATAAAATTTAATTTAGCTTGATTATTTTACTAACTAGATTTATTTAGAAACCACATTCAGAGAATTTTGTATAATCCTTTCAAAATTATCACGAACAAACGAGAGAAAATAGTTGATCAGTTCATTACTACATTTGTTGAAGCCATTGGTCTCTCAACCGCCGATTGCATGTTTATAAATTTATCAAAGATATAATAATGTTCCGTTTGTAGCATTCTACTTTGTTTATAATAATCTAAACACTAATGATCACCACGCAAATCAATGACAACTCAACTCATCTAAGGAAAACGTACAGTTTATACCAGTATATACCAATACAAAATGGAATATTTATAGCAAATTTATTTCACTTTGATTTCAAAAAGTAATACGACTTTTTTGGTTGCATGAAATGTTGGCTCACCGTACAGGGTGCGCATTCTTTTCTGTACATATTTTTCGCAACGCTATACACTACACGTGGAAAGTTGAATTGGGTATAAGCCAAATGCTTTCTAGTATAAGAAATCCCATGATGATACTTATTATACAATGTTAACGTTAATGTTGCATATAACCGCTTCGTGTAACGCCTGTAAATCATTGCAAACGATTCATGCATATGTATACCATTATCTTCGAGTATTGCTGCATTCTAAATTTGCCAACATACATATAAGAGTCTACAACGTACTAAAGTCTCTGAATGCACATGAAATTATGAAGCTGGATATATTGCTGCGGTTAGGTGTAAGCGACGGGAACGGCTAGATCATATATCCAGGCATGGTCCATTCAAATTCATTCCCATTCCGTGAAACATCGGCTTTATCATTCATTCTACGCCAGTGAGTCTACTTAAGCTTGGATCAATACTTACTTTACAGCTTCTGATTTCAAAATTAATGAAGGCTCTCATAAAATTCTCTAGGTTAATTGCGGGTTACCTATAAGACTGCACTTAACCTAGAGAATGTGTAAGTTATAGCTTTCAAATGATGCTATTCAATCAAATAGCATAGTATTTTAGACATTTTAACGGTGTAATTTCATAGTACTTGTAAAATTTACTAATTTGTATTAAATCCATCGTCAGTGTATAACAGTTTAATAGTTTTAATATAATTATAATAATTTTTTAGTGCTTTAGGAAAGCAGCTGCGAGCAATGCCCCTAAAATACTAGAGGTGATCTACCTATGTACAGCCGAATTTGTGGATCTTGTCCGTTAAGTCATTAACAGCGTAATAGATATACAGATATATAGATGTATACACAGATTATATTCATCACCGCCATTTAACGTACATTAGAGAGAAATGTCAACATGATATATAAGTCGGTTCATACTGATATTACTCATGATGTAACGGACAAGATCCAAAAATTCGACTGTACATACATTTTACATACGTATTTTACTATTGTTAATAGTAAAACACAGCAGAACTAATATGCGCAGTGGAATTTTAAATTTATACTACATTTTTTTAAATAAGGAGAGCGCCTTGTTCATTGGAACGTGTTTAGTTCATAAACATAATGTGTGGATGTACTATTTCGTGTTATTTACTTTGTAATATTAATTTAAATTTGGGTAATAAACAACAAAAAGCGCGCTCCTTTGGTGAAGTCAATAGTGTTTGTTTGAAGTGGGCGTTTGTAGGGTGTTGCGGAGAATGTTTTTCAAAGGTTGTTTACATTTACAAGTTTTTAATTCAACCTAGAAGAATTTTTTTAGCTTGTTTTGGTGAATTATTTAAACAATGCGGTATAATACAAGAGTTTACTCTAATTAATCATTTCTTCGATGCTCTTACAACTAGTTTAAAAAAATTTCGAATATTTTCTTATTTATTCCTAACCTATCCTAACAAAACACGTATAGCAATAAAAATAATATCATCTTACACTTTTTCGACGTATTAGTTTTCAGAAATATTTATTTTTCTCTGACTTTTGTAACGGAGCCCTGGGAGTATCGCAAAGGTGTACAATGTAGTACGTCGCAAGCAGTGGCAAATTTTAACGTGAATGTTCAACAACTGAATTAAACGATTTTTTCTCGAAAGCTGTGATAGCTATAGTTAAATAGAATTATAAAGATAAATTTGAAGATTAAAATTAAAATAGAAGCAATTACCCCATTTGTTTATAATTTATTGAGATGCAAACTTGTGAGATTTGAAATGAAACGCTGGAACAACATTTTGTTTTTCTCAACAATTTCTGTACAAATAGAAGCCTATGTCTACTTTCATTGTGAAACTACCCTTGAATAGTTCGATAACTTTCGTGCAACAGCGTGTAAATTAATTATTTGAAACAAAAATGACAATTCCTTTAAATAATATTTATTTATCTGAAGACGTAATGTATGTTCTACTTTAATCTCTTCCTCTTACGAAAAGTGTTTTTACTATTGGGAAGGAATATATCTTGTTGTAACGTACACAAATTGTTCAACGTCTTCTTTGTTGCAAAAATTTTTCATGAGCAGTACGTAATAATGCACCTTTCAATTGAAAATTGTGTTTTAAGAAGAGCACACGCCTCCTCTATTAACTCAAAAAATACAAGATAGAGTTAATTAGCTATCTTGAACAAGGATACTAAATCTTCGAGATAGCTATCTAGTACGTAAAAGAAGATGTATGTATACTTTCGATGTCTTCACTATCGCCACTAAAGTGAGTCATACAAAATACTGGTATAAACCATTATTTAGTGGCCCACATCTCACGAAGTTAAGACTTTGAACAACCACATCAAGCGTATTCATATAACTACCCGATATTTTTTTGTATCGTATAATAATTTATAGAACATTCTTTGGATATCTTTTAATAGATCATACATTTAATTCTGCGATTCATAGCTTTTGTTCCATGGGTGCAGCTATCAATGCAGTTGTCTGACAGTATTTTTTTTTAAGAAAACAGTTTTGAAGAATACATATTTTCACTCTAGTAGGACGGATTGGTAGAGATCTAGTAATGTGTCTTAGTACCGATACCTAACAGCTATGTTGGCAGAGTCATCCATTTGTAGTTTAAATTTGCATAATTTCAGACGAAAATATTTTTTATATTATTTATAATATTATCATCATTTGAAAGTGAAATATTAGCTATTTCTTCTATTGATTTTTCATCTAGTTTATGTGTTGCCATCTCCATGACAGAAGCTTTAATAAGATTTACTGAAACTGAGTAAGCTTCACCCCGTTGGATTGCATGACTGAATTGAGTTTCCATTTTTGGTGATTTGAATCATAAAGGTTTTTAATTTTAATAGTACGTCCCACTTTCGAATGAAGAACTCAACATTTTTTTCTTTAAACTCTCTATGGACAGATTTAAAATGGCAACATATTTTAGTGGAGTCGTAGTGCTGTATGTAAAAATGTTATCATTACATATGACTAATTTTTACATAAAATTTGTTCTTGATATCTGTGCTGATTGTGCTTTTGTTGATTTTAATTTGTTGTGTATATTTTTTGTGTTTTACAAAAGAAAGACATGTCTGAAACATCGATATAGTTAGTAAGTACTCAATATTTAGGTTTCAAAACTTTAAAGATAGAACCAGTAAACTTTATCAATAAGTAAAAACTTGTATATTAAAAGTCTTTATATTTTGTGCAAATATTACTGTTGTGAGACCAATTAATTAATGCTTTTCACGAATATAAGAAGTGCAACTTGCGTTATAAAACATGCGTTATAAAACATACGTGCCAGTTTTCTATAGACCAGGCGTTTTAATAAACTACATCTCCGAAGTGCTGTTTTTATAAAACCTCCCACAATGGTATTTTACAATACCTACAGAGTAAGCACTCTATGTTTACATATAACAACACTGTGCTGTAAAGAACTTATTTACGTTTTCATGTATGAAATGGATGTTGCATTTCTACTGACATGTATGTCCGTTTAATAGCTAAATGGTTGAAGTGCGAAAATGGAAGAGTTATATATTTCTGAAACGCATCTATTTTTAATTTTTCACTTTAACAAAACATTATACTGTTACATATTCAAATGCCAGTGTTGATCCTGGGTCTTTAATTGAAATACGTTAACATCATTAAATCAGCATTAGTTTATTATTATTATACCAAAGATATAAGTAAAACATATGCAATGTTACGATAATTCTTAGGTATATTTTAACGAAGGGTGAAAGAACTTAACTTACATCCGAGTTGGAGAACCACTCTACAAGCAATTTAGCTTCACAAGATTAATTTCCTCAAAGGTATTTAAAAATCAATTAGGTTCGTGGAAAACTCATTTCGCTTTATTCACCTTTACTTCATTATGAATCTCCAGTGACTAACTTCCTCTTTTAGTAAGTGATTTATATTCCTTGTTCCGTTATAGACATTAAGGACTTGTTCTTTGATTTCGTGTATAGGGAAATCGATTCAGAGGGAGTATGTTAAAAAATTCATTGTGTCAGTAAATTTTCTGGGTTAGGTACTACATACTTCGATTGATTATCCATTTTAGGTAAGTCGAGATTCTATCAGCGATTATGAATTTCTAATATATATAAGATAAAAGCCAATAGTTTACTTGTAATAATGCAATTAGGTATACAGATCGTCCTGCTCGTTGCTAATAGGTTAGCGTAATGCATATTGCAACTCTGTTTTCCTTCCCTGTGTTATTTAGTCTGTTGAGACATTCCCAGACTAATTTCGAGCTGATGATGTTAGAATTCAGCACCATTATGGCTGCTTGACTATCGGAGAAAATTGCAGTGTTCTGCTTTCGATAGTTCCTGTCCAGGTTCAGTTGAGCACATCCTCCAATAACGTTGATCTACGCTTGGAAGACCGTGGGGTATATTCCGATTGGCTCGGAGTGTTCTGGTTTACACCCCACTTCGTTTTATATTGAAATGTGCATCTATTTTCTGGTTTCTTCTTTATTATTATCAGTAATTACTTATCAAACGCATTCTAAAGAGGTTTCCGTAAAATAGATGGAACACTGTTTGTGAGATACCGTTGTTTCGTTTCTCATTAAAGGAACGAATTTAAATTCCTATTTAGGTTAGCTCTCTACAAAATCGATTTTCTATCATTAAAACGGCACATTCTGTTCGCACATCGTCAAAATACAGAAAGAAGTATCTGGAAATAGTTTGTCGGCCGTTGCAGAAAACTCTGTCGTTCTACTCATTACAACTGTGTCAAAATTACTTTTAATAAGGTGATGTATAATACAAGTTCATTTTATATACGTATTTTAAATTACTAAATATCGTACAATTATATTAAATGAAGGGCCGCTTGCGGATATCCATAGAAATAATGCAATTTTCTGTAGCTCATTTCTGTTGAATTCATTCATTTATTAATTGCAATTAATATCAAATTTCCTAACAGTGTTATTACTGCATATTCCTTCTGCTTACTCCTCTTTTTGCATTTTGAACTTTTTCGTGCTACATTTTTCTTGATCTTCCTCGTTTCTTCCTTCTTACATTACTATATCAACTAACACTAACAGAACTTCACACCATTTCTCCAGTGGGTCAGCGACCGTGGCCAATAGCCTAATCCGTTTCTTCCACTACGATAACTTCCGGATTCTGACCAATTATAGGACGACTCTTTAAATAGTCCGCCAAATAGAGTTACCATCTCTGTACACAAGATAGCAAAGAATGGCGAATCCAAGAGCAAACATTGGCGTCGAAGAGGATGTAGAAGATTCACTGACAGCACCAACACCTCGCTAGACGTCAAGACTAGACTGAGAGCGCGCAATCCGGTGTTGTCTTAGCCTGCACCACTAAAGAACGCGACGAATGCCATTATAGCAGAGATTACCAAATTCACACCAAATCACTACGTCAAGCAAGACTCAATGAAGTATCGGTCTATGATGATATGAAATCATGGAGATGAAATCCGAGGCAAAGATATGAGGCGATTATGGAGTCGACAACAATTAAACTTACGAACACAGTGTCACTATTTATAGTTGCGAATGCTACGGACTACTACAACGGGGGTGGTCTAGATCTGGACAAGCCGACATCCAATGTAGACTGTGTCAAAAGTGGGAACACACAATATTCATCCCGGGTGTTAATCATAAAATGCGTAAAAAGCTAGCAATTTGTACGAACTGCCGAGGAAAACACTGTCAGGACAACCAAAGTATCTAGCATATCATAGATACACTGGCCATCTAACACTAGGAAACATGTAGTAAATGCAGCAACGGAACTACTAAGTCGGTGCACAAACTCAGATATAATAATGACTCATTTTCAGTAGATGTTTTGTATAAAAAAGTGTAGTTGATATTATCTGCTAAGGTATGAACTATTAATATTAGTGTTGTTGTTGGAATATTTATTACTTTATGTACTTTTAAATAAATTACCTAGACTAGAAAATTCAAACAAGTATACGAAATATAAGAAACTCTCAGTTAAAATAATTACACTGTTTACTTACATATTATACGCTATGAGCATAGGCAACATAGATATATCCAGAAAAGTACATGTAACCGTATGTCACTAGACAAGCTTGTCACGGAAGATTTTATAAGCACACAGGAATGCAAAATATAAATCAGTCAAACAAAACACGATTGGAGACAAACTTAGAGCCTTATACAAAGATGCGTCCTTTTCATGTTAGTATAATGAGAATGTTCCTTTATAAACAGACAAACAAAACTTTGTAAGATTTTCTTTCACTCTTCATAGATTTTTGCAGGAAACATATGCATGAAAAGAAATTATGTGTCTTGGCAAAGATTTTACGTGAGATAAAAATTTGTAACAATATCTTATTCAACCTACAGTACAGGCATATGTACAAACATTTCTGAGTAAAAACAAATGTTTGTTTCACATATAGACACATATAGTGTAATAGAGATTAAAACAAATGAAACGATCTCCCTGTTCAGGAGCTTCAAGGAATATTTATTTCATATAACTTTAGGGGCGTTATTTAACGAGGAAAAGGATAACACATGTCACAGTCAGTATTAGTATACAAAATTTGTTTACAGTATCATCTTTATTATTAGTAGAAGACTTAACGCTCATTTAAGAATAAGAGAAATTATCTTAGCTTCAAAATATATGATTACAAATAGTATCGATTACAAAACTTCCATTTTTGCTTGATACGTCGTTGAAATGCAAAAACAGGATTATTGTGTATATTTTTATTTTCCATCTATTTTCGATTAAATGTATTTATTATAGTTATTAGTATTGAGGGCAAATCACCGTAGCATAAATATTTTGCAGTTAATCTTAATGTAACTCGCACTACTGTACAGGATGCCATCAAACTTTTCCTAAAATTTGGACAGGTTGCTAGGAAATCAAGATCGGGTGGAAGGTGGGTAACAAATTTTCGTCTCGTATAAAAACATATATAGAAAATGTTATCTATGTTAGAGTATATGAATTGACACATACTCCAATAATCACTTTCTCTACAGACTGTACTTATAGAGTACACTAGGGGACAATGGATTGGTAGATTTATAAAATATAAGTATTGCTAAATATAATTGTGAAAAAGATATTATTTTGCCAACAGTACTCAAGTTATAATCTTTATATAGTTTAATTAAAATTATGTAACACACATATAATATATAGAAAATATGAAGTAGCTTAGGCTACAATGGAAAAATAGAATTGAAACAGAGGACTTTTATTCAAGAGTAACCGATAATACAATGATTTTCGTATCGAACAGCATCATTTCAATAGTTTCCAGAACATTAATGTGCACTTTTAGCATCTATGACTCTGCATTATTCGTACATTTGAAGAATTAACTAAAAAGGTATCGCCAGAGAAAAAAAATCTGGGAGACAAAAGTGTAAAAAGTCCAAGAGAACTTAAAATTTAACTTAAATAAGATTTGATAAATCACATACACCTGGTTTTAAGATTGGTTGTTATGAAATTGTTGTCATTTCTAGTGCCAAGACAGCCAACACTTTATACTTTTTCCATTTCTTAATGACGTTACTTCTAATGGTGGGTTTCTGATCGTATATTTTGCATATACTGGGTGTGGCAAGGTAACTTCAATTAATATACTTTGTACTAACACCCAACAATTATCCAGAATATTGAGCTCCCATTTGTACATATGATGGGAGAAATAGTAGTTCTAGTGTTAAGGTAACCATTGAATGTGTTGAAACTAGATTATATAACTCTACATTAATAACAAGCTTGTTTAATTTTTTTAATCTTAAGAAATATATGACACGTAGAAACAACACATCAAAACGTGGAGTTACTATAAAATTTGTTAGAAATGTTTGAGGGTTAATTTCGCGAATAGCTTGACTTATTTTGCCTCTCATGTTTTCTGCCGCAGTTGGTATGTCGTTGTATACTATATTCTTAACATGTCCTCACATAAACAGTCCAATAGATACATCTACTTGACCATACGACCTCTTTTTATTTATTGTGATGTATATTTGAAATTAATTATCTTACTATTCCATGGTTATGGCTCTAGACAGGGTCGTGTTAAAACCCATATATTTCTTCTTATTCGTAATGATAAGTTCTTCAATAGTAGTTCTAAGTAACTAACGAGAAAGTTCCTATGTCTTATTCTATTTAGTTGGCTCTCAAAAAATATGAACCAATAATGATGGTACTATTAAACTTACCTTGTATTACATCAAAACTTCGAAAATGTAATAATATAGAGTGTATTCTATTTAAAAAGTTATCTAACAGACAAAACTGTATGTAACAAACTATTTTTATGTTCTAAAGGACTTCATTCTATATAGCTGTTACTAAGAACATTTTTCGATAAAATAAGCAGCTGTCACAATCGACCTATCCTAAGTAGGTGCCACACCCAATCGATACTAGAATTAATTCCTTTCTACTAGTACCGCTGTTTGAAAGAATATTGAACAACATTTTCTTTCTACTTAATGCATAATTCTTCAAAATTACATTTTTCAAGTTAGCAATAAACGTCTTTATGCCCACATATAAATATCTTAACTATACTCGTCGTTGAAAGATTCTAAATCTACAAAAGATCGACTGCTCAATTTTCCTGGCGATTATAGACATGTTGATTGCTCTTTCTATATTTTGTATTTTCGATATCTGCCAGACAGGATATGACTTACTTAATTTTGACGCCATGTAAACGTAAATCTCATTTTGAAAAGGACTAGAATAGAATGGATATTAAAATTCAACAACCGAAATGGAATAATAGCGTTATCCTCTTCGCTGTTTTGCACATACTTGCGCAGCGTATACAGTTACTTTACGGTGGGATATGTCTGGGGATTAGTTGAATCTCACGAAATTATAACTTATATAAATCGAATTCAAAGTAAATTGCAACTCGTGTGGTAACGGCAAAGGATAGCTGTAATTTCACAGAACCCTAATATTTCGTATTGTATACACGTGGAAATACTAATCTGCAATAAATCATGTTTGGGAATGTGTTGTAAAATTGTAATGGTAATGTACGTTCAATAACTAAAGTAATTTCAGTACAGATATTGATTTGTTGTGAAATTTATACAAGCAATTTAAAAGAAATATTAGATTAAAACAAATTTTATGTTTGTGCAGTTGATCGTGGTAGCTGGCTCCTAATTACTGAGTGTAATCTTCTTGAAAGATGCATGACCAACCAAAGTTAATAGATCGCATTAGAAAATTGATGTTGTTCATTCTAGTTTCACGGTTGTAATTTTTAATATGATAGTTTCTTACAACTTATTGTTATTTTTCCTTTATACAGGCTGCCCCACAATGAAGTGCATCAATTGATTAATTCATTAAATAGTAAAGTTTTTGACATCCTTAGACCAACTCCCTGCAAACTAGTTGCGTCCCGCGGTCAAGCGGATCTGGAAAGGTATATACTAGTTGCGTCCGGGTTGACCATTTTCTTACCTGCAGGCTAAGTACACAGTTGTGTACGAATTGCGGAATGTGTGCGACTTGTGTACGTGCTGTTTGCGTACAAATAGAATTTAGTGCTATTTGCGTACAGGGTGATTAAGCCCCTTCTATTAAGAATGCCTGTTATTAACAATCAGTGCAGCTTGCGTACATGCGAATCGATAATGGTTATATAATGGCACTATATTTTGAAACGAATAGTACTTAGGTGTACCAGGGATTAAGATTAATCTTTACCCTGACCATTATCGCAACTCGGTATCAACCGAAATAACTGTTGTTCGTATGTAAAACTGCTCATTAGGTCTTTCTAACTTACTATTTCATTATGTTCATATGAAATGAAGAAGAAAGTATATATGTATATTTGCACTATCCCATCTGTACGCAAATCGCACTACTGATTAATGACGGACATTCTTAATAGCAAGGGCTTAACTACCTTGTACGCAAATCGCACTACATTCCATTTGTACGCAAATAGCACGTACGCAAGTTGGACGACACCCGAATTGCGTCCCGATGGTACTAATTTGTTACTTGTAATGAATAAGATTTTCTAAAACGTTTACAAACATTTATTTACAGATACGTATGTACATATAATACATATTTGGTCATTTTCAAATTATATACAAAAATTTTCAATCTATGTTTGGCAAACATTTGCATGCAAATGTTTTAACAAATTCATATCTAGTAATTAGATTGCTATTTAATTAATTTATTTCATTTTCTATAAATTTTTGTTTATCTATAGTGGCCTTTCTGTACACCTTTTTAGGGAATGATGCACTTTTAATTTTTATATATGCGTCTATCTGAAAATTTGTCAGTACTTCTACCAATTGATATATGTTAGGATGTCCACAATAAAAAGATGCATTAAATTTGGAATGCTTCACATGCGTTTGTAGTACGTTGAAAACTGGAACTGTTTTCAGCCCACATATAAGGCGGAAAATGGGAATCTTCAGCTATGTACCATTCAACGAGGTAATCTGCGAATTTCTCAACGGATCTGGCTGGGTTGAATGGTAGCAAAATCTTCAGCAAAACAATCACCTACCGTAGGGGGGCTTAATAGTGGAATTCCAAACACATTTGTTAAGTATTGGCCAATTTCTGAATGTGACTTATAAAAAGTTCTTCACTGGATCTCTTGGAGCAGAAGTAGAACACTAAACACTTTAACCCACTAAACACTAAACAAGTTTTAACTAAAACACCGACGCGTTTCAACAGCAATGCTATCATTATCAAGGATAATGCGCCTTGATAATGACGCGGTCGGTGTTTTAGTTCAAACTTGTTTGGTGTTTAGTGGGTTAAAGTGTTTAGTGATGTGACTTATATTCTTTGCCTAAACCTAAAGCCTGGATTTTGCGCCACCTGAAGAAAAATAATAAGAAATAAAATGACTATAAAATTAAATCTTAAATTAACTTACCATGATTGCCCTAAATGAACACGACATCCTCTGATGTTTGATGTTGGCCAAATAATTCTAGCTGCAATATGTATCGCGTTTTCAAAATCTGCGTATATAGTTTGCGGAGAAAAATTTAAATTGAATTTCTTGCATTCTTCCACAGTCCCGAGAAATGCTTCAGTGTAAGATGATACGCCTTTGTTTGGTAACAAAAAAACACCAAAGGAATGTAGTGGTCATTTTGTAAACCGTGCACTGTCAACATTTGCGTAAAAAATTTTGTGCAACAACGAAATGTTCCATCCACGTAAATTGTTTTCAGCTGACTTAAAAATATTAAATTTGTTTTAGAAGAAAACATTATAACACTTTTTTCTTTGTTGTTTAATATTAAAAACGGCTCATTTTTATTAGTAAAAATATTAATGGAATCTAATGCATCATGTACATCACAAAGATTCGATGGCATTCGCGGTAAGATGTTCTTTCGGCAATTGTTAGACGGCAATGTTTAGACGGTTTTTCGCAAATATCTTCAATTGCTTTCCTTTTGAAAGAATTACTTAATTTTTGCCTATTTAATTTTGGATCATTGTCACTTTCGTGATTATGTTCTATAACGCTGTCCACAATTATTTCATTTTTTCTTTTAATATAAGCTTTACACGTTTTTTTTGTACATGTCCACCGTTGCACTTAAAGTTTTTTGAAATCGAAATTTAAAACCGTCCACAATTAACAAAATCTTTCCCTTTTCACTTAACATTTCAGACACATTTACAGCAATTGACTCCGACTGCATTTTAACAATACAATTTAAACTGGTCAAAGGTAAATCAAATACTAACATGTTTTGAACGTTCTAATTCAGGGGTAGCTATTTAGAGGGCTATTTAGTCTGCAATTAATAGGTAATTAATAAAGAACTATTAGTGTATATAACAACAACTTTTCGAAGTTAAAGTAATTAACTAATTACAGAGGTATTTAGTACCACATTTCTTAGAAGGCCATCGGGACGCAATTCGTATGCAGCCCTTACAACGACCCGGATTAAAATTTGACCGCGGGACGCAACTCGTATGCAGCCGACCAACGAGTTAAACTAGCGGTAAGAGGAGCGTACGAGAAGTTGAGAAAATGTAGGTGCTCTAAACATTTTGCTTATAAAAGTTTTGTTTATCAATAAATTCTTTTCAACAGTGAGCTAGAAATGAAAAGCACACTGATCTTTATTATTATTTATTCAACAAAGGTGCTTTGTTGTTATTTGGTTGAAGGGGTTGGTGGGTGAAATTGTGTTTAGCCCTACTATACCTAAGAGATCTTGAAACGACATATTCGCTTCCTTCTTGACCGTTTGAGAGGGCATAGTGGCACTCAACTTCTGAACTGATTGCAAAAGGTTGTTTAGGTTGTGGAGTTTGGTTATGTTCTGACGCATTAAGAGTTCTTGTTTCATTAGGCTGATCACATAGTTAAGCTGGCGCAAAGTCTCCCGCTGACAAAACATTAGGATTGTAGGAACAAGCAGTGGTAACCGAAATCTTTTAGTTGCCCTTTCTATTTTTATGTGTGTCTTATTAAATATTTGAGAAATATCAAACGGAGTAATTTTTATACATTCATAATAATAGTAGTAGTAGTTGCATGTTTATACGTTTTTTTCTATAAATAAATATTGACAGTAGTAAAAGCATAATCTGCAGTAATATTTCGTTCACTCGTTTCTCAGGTTGTGACAAACCTCACTCATATTGAGGACACAGTTTGCAAATATGTATTTAGTTTGCAGCAGACTCAAATTTTCGAAAAACGTAAATACTTCTTTTCTTTTTCTTGGCGCCTGCTGGGAGAGGGGGGAGGGAGGAGCGGAGGTTGGCCTCGAAAGACAACTCGGCCAAAAAGGCCTATTGTGCCCCATACTTCTTCTTGACTAAAACCTTTGATTTCGCAACGAATTACAATGATTTCTCAGATGGAATCTGTACAACCAATCGTTACCTAGATTCCTTTTATTTTTGCTGAATGGAAAACACGTTATTTTTGCAGCATAATTTTTAATCCCGTTTCGACAAATTCTACAGATACAAATCTATATGTCATCATATAGATCAATCATGTACTGTATGTAGTTCTTTTTGCGATTTTTTAACAAAATCGTTCGACGTCCTAGCATAGGATTCGAACAATTCTTTTATTTTATTTGTTTCTAGTTGGTACTGCATGGTATATTGGACGATCTTGCAATATGAAGTGGCTACTTGTACCCAGTGACTACCATTTCACCAACTGACTCTATGTTCTAATTAACGATTTTATTTCTCACAACTAGTTTTAATCTTCTACATTATCTTTCAGAGTTTCAAAATATGGCCACTAAATAACCATTTTCAACTAAGTTCGTTAAAACATTGAAAGCAGTAATGTTAAAATTAAAGTCTCCTGAGTTCTAAAATTTAGTTTCATGGGAAGTTTGAACAAAAATAACATAATTTTCGACATAAGAGGACCTACGAACATTGTATTGTAATCCATTTACCTTCGGTACTGAAACATGTGAGTATAATTTTGTTCCCCTTTCATGCAATACGGTCGCAGTTTATGAAGTTATTTCGTCTTGTGCAACGTATATCCCGTTTCGTGTTATACACTTATTGTAGACCTCTTTACACGATCGATTGGTTTATAGCATACTTTTTAGCGGTTCTGTTCATACCGCTTTTGCTATAGAATAATTACGTTATCGATCGTCTATAAACAGATTGCCAAAGTAAATCTAAAATGCAAAGTAAAGAGCACGTACACTACATGTGCATTAGCTTGAATCAAATGCAAAATAATAAATTGTTTCATACAGATACTGGTAAATTAATCTGCAATTCAATGCATTCAAGTTTTTTTCGAGCGCCTTTGATAATTCACTAGTGTGTACTCGCGTACAGAATTGAATGATCACTCAATTCTCGAGTATCGTTATCTTAATTTTAAGAGTTTTATATTTTGAAAACAAGAAGAGTAGACTATTAACTGTCACATTTTGAGTTTATTGTGACTCATTGAATGAATTCCACTACTATTTCAGGCAAATGTTTTGTCGTTTCATTTTGCTTTAGAGTATCTTCCTAAAAGGTGATCCATTAAGTTTACTACCTCAACAGATTGACAGGAGTACTGATTTGTTTCGCGATGAAACGTACACATTTTGCTAAGCTAAATTTTAACCTAAAGTAAGTGAAACTATTTTAACTAATCTGTGGATTCTCTTAGTTATTTGTAAGTAACAACCTTTATTGACGTCTTTTTGGTCATATCTGGCATACTTTTGTTAATGGTCTTGTTATACGTATGTTACCTATGTATGTATATTTCAAAAAAGGAAAAGAAAAAAAGAAAAAGAACAACTTTTACATATTGACATATTTTCGTAACAGAATAGGTGGTTACCGGATTTAACTCTGTTACAATCAATAATACACTCAAACGTTTTGAATCAAATTTCTGCAATGCTGCAATTAATGTTTCACTTACAACTTAGTCCACTAGTTGAAACCCAAAAATTTCAGTCCACAAATATAGACTTTCTTTAATAAAGTTTTTTGAAAGTGTGTGTAATGTATTTTCACGGCATTGTTACACAATTACCTCGTCGTGAGAATTTTAATTATACCTCAACAGCTAATGGTAGCTCCATTGGAGTACCAATCTAGCATGACGTCCTCTAAGCATCACCAAAAGATGATCTTTCTTATTTTTGGGACTATCTAAACGATATTAAAGCGACTGCATCTAGGACCCCCAGGTGTAATATTTTTCGATACTTTTCGACATTTTCAATCACAACAATCATCACACAATCATCCATTTTGTTTGGAATATGTTAAAACGTAATTAAATTCTGCATCGAACTGTATTAATATTCCCTATACCTTATATTTTCTTAATAGCAAGCCATGGAAGTGAAGCAAACAAAAATAGTAACTGTTTCCACAACATCTTAAGTCAAATGCTGGATTTAACTGACCAAAATCTAATTCGATGCATTTAAATTTCTGTATGGCCAGTGCTGTCAAATCAGGATATGTCTCATGCATATGCACCTTTGCAGAAATTTATTGTTCTTAGGAGGCCCAATCTTTCTAATCGCAAGTCTCAATCAATCACCCTGGATATATAATACATACATACATATGTATATTCTATACTTTATTTATTTATGTACAAAAATGATTCCAAGAATTCTTTCTATCACTAATGAGATACTTCCACTTTCTATAGAGAGTGATTGTATTCATCTTTCAATCTTTTACAGTTTAAGCATGCGTATATAGACGACTAAACACTTAGAGCCGGTAGTGCAATTAACTCAAACCTGTTATTTATATCATTTTAGAATGAGGTTTTTATGAAAACTTTGATTAAAAAGGTTGTACCACTTTGTTGGTTAAAATTGCATTACTTTACACCGGACATTGTGAAACGAACTGAAGGCAATCAGTCGATCTGTATTCAAGTTAAAACGGTTTTACGTTTCTGACAGGTTGATTGTATCATACGGGTTTCATGGATAAATGAAATGTTTTAGAAAGGAAGCTTCAGCAAAGTGTCATCAACACATATCTTAGATCAATAGTATTAAAGTGTCGCAAGTTGATATAAATAAAATGTTTTACTTTGTTAAACCACTTTATTACAAAATGTACCACAAAGCAACGGCTAAAACCATCGATTATTTAAATAAAGTGTGTGAAATTCCATGAATTTGAATTTTTGTGTGCGCTGCGTCGCATATTGTGTGTGATAATCGCTATTTTTTTCGATGATAAGTTTCTACAAAGAAATCCTGTTTCTAGGTGTATAAAGTAAACGACAGATTTGTCGCGGTCTTTTTTATTTATCAACAAAATTAATGGACATATGAACAAAAAATGTACCGTTGAGTTTATAGATGACTAAATCTGTTTATAATTTATGTACATGTTAAGATGTTGTTACAAGCGTAATGAAAAGTTTCAATTTCATACGAAATGTTTAATATTCTATTACTGTAACACCAATAGCTATTTTAGAAATTGGCAAACTGTGCCGTAAATATTTCGTTGGCAGACTGTCTTTATTTTTAGTTGCGATTACCACCTTTGCAAGTCTGGTTGGCGATGTTTTATGAGTTTAGTAAGCTTCGTCGCTCAAAATAATTGACTTAATTTTGTTGCGAAATAAAATTGTCCAACTACATATACATACGTAGATACCTGGACAAGTTTTGTTTGAAGGAAAAGTTTTATTTTATGGAAAAGCACAAAGAGATAAGTGCAAAATATCTTACATCTTCTATACTTTCATTAGAGCATTTTTTCAACTTTGTAGTAAAATATTAACTTGGCGGGCGCTAATCAATCAGAGTCTAGGATTTCTTTGACTGGGCATTTTTCTTTCGAATGTGGTCGCTGTAATATCTTGCTTTCTTAGAGTAAAAACACAATGTTTATATGTATATATATACAAAATGGTATTTGCTCGAGGGACCTTTCATCGTTGCGCTAAAATTAACAGCGAAAAATTATTTACGGCGAGGTAATATGTCATGGAAACATATTTACACATATAAAATTACACAACGAGAGCTATAGCAGTACTTGTGGCAAACAATATAGTCCACGAAGCCTGCAGCTGCAACTCAAACAAAAAAGCGACGTGAAGCGGTTCATTTAATGAACTGACCAGTACAGAAGAATTATAATTTCGTAAATAAACAAAAAACATATTATGTAGAACATTATTACGAAGAAAATTTATATAACATAAATTTGATTTTCAACTAGAATGGTACTTAACTAAAACCTTAGTTGCGTAAAGTTCTAAATAAGTGGTGATACAGTCCGTGTCATGAACAATTCATAGATACACAATTCTGTAATTCAATTCAATAATTTCTGCCGGAAGTAAACAAGTTTCTCCTTTATATATTGTTTTAAAGGAAGCAGGGGTAAGCTGAGTGTAGCGTTTGCTATTGGAAATACAGACAGTTCTCCACGCCGACCGTCGATGTTCAATTTGTGAAGGTGTAGTTTTCGAACGATGTTCGCGATGCGAAAAGTTTTACTGTTTCCAACATTTTTTTAAAGAACTTTATTTTCACTAGATATATTATTATTTTTGCATGTATATGTACTATATAAACAAATAAAAAATATATTTATACTGATTATATTTTCATTTAAATATATGCATTTGCTTTTAATAAAATGTTATATGCAATAGGACTACACTAATAGGTAAAGCTGGGGAAAAAGTTTCCTACCAGTGCGAGTGCAAGAGGTGGTTAGCTCCCCTGTGTCTGTTCAGCACTAACAAGAAAACACAGGTAAGTGGTGTGACCGATTTAAATGAAATTTGGTGGGTTTGTAGACTGATGCAGTGTAAGAACAACGGTAACTTCCACAGATTCTAAATCGCTCGTTTTCGGGGGGTAGGGCGCCCTAAAGCCAACGCTACCCTTCGCTATTTGCTCTAATATCTCCAAAACTATAAGACATCAAAAAAAAGTTAAGACAAATATATAACTGTTTTATGAGTACTAAAAGATAGCGACAATAGTTTAAACAAAAATTAGGGGGTGGAGGTTGTTTCTGGAAAACAAGAAGTATGACAGGCAAACTATTGCCGCTATCTTTTAGTACTCATAAAACAGTTATATATTTGTCTCAACTTTTTTTTGATATCTCATAGTTTTGGAGATATTAAAGCAAATAGCGAAGGGTGGCGTTGGCTTTAGAGCGCCCCACCCCCCGAAAACGGGCGATTTAGCATCTATGAAAGTTACCGTTGTTCTTACACTGCATCAGTCTACAAACCCACCAAATTTCATTTAAATCGGTCACCACCACTTACCTGTGTTTTCTTGTTAGTGCTGAACAGACACAGGGGAGCTAACCACCTCTTGCACTCGCACTGGTAGGAAACTTTTTTCCCCAGCTTGCCTGTGTTTCCTTTTAAACCAATGCTAGTGTTTGCTATGTAACGATTCGACTTTCATTGGTTAATCCTATAGGATAATTACGCAGGACCCAATCGAATTCGTCTCTGGCAATCAGCAAATAGATATACATATGTACTAGGATTTGGCGCAAAAATTGTGGACAGCCAATCTATATCTAAGGGACGCACGAAAAAATCTTGAACAGTTGAAAACAATCTCATGCATGAAAACACTTACAAAAGTTATGAGAAACGCGTCTCATCGGTTTATATTCTTGAAATTGGTCAGTTGCGTTTAGTATAATGGAAATCTTGCCGTATCATCAATTTGAAAAGTTTGCTTAATTAAGTGAATTATATGGCTTGCCTGCTTTGTGTTTTTGTGAGACGTGTTCACATATCTGGATTTAGCACGAAGATACAACGCATGGATTACTTTGTAACGCACAGTTAACAATAGGGTTAGATTTTCATTAACTTTTTCTGTTGGATAAATATATGTACTTACGTGAGTTTTGGTTTCTCTTTACGTAGGGTTTTCGTTGATTTGCGTGTCAATGTCTTCACGCAGCTATATATGTAACATGTACTTATTATTTTGACATCAAATGCTGATCGCGTTATATGTGAATATTGTTGTAGGTTAGAGTTTTTAAATGCAAGTATACGTCACGAAATATGATTATTGACGAAGTTCTTCACTGGATCTCTTGGTGCAGAAGTAGAACACTAAACACTTTAACCCACTGAACACCAAACAAGTTTTAACTAAAACACCGACGCGTTTCAACAGCAATGCTGTCATTATCAAGGCGATAATAAAACTCACTGATTATTGACGGTATTAAGTCTTGTTGTAACTATCGTTCCCTTATTGGAACCATAGATTGCTGTGTCAATTAAATATAGTTATTGTTAGTCATTTTGGACTTGTTTTTCATTGCTACTCTTCGTAATTCTTAGCACACAACATAATTTATGTGGTATTAGAGCCGCCTATTCCAAGAAAACATATTTTAAATAGCAAAGATAGTTATTACCCTCCAATGAATATTAGGATATTCTGATTGAGCTTACGCAATAAGAACTTTGAAGTATTATACCTGCCATTATTGGTAACAATTTCGCAATGTGCTGGGGTGTGGTCAAACTTTCGATTTTGAAAACATAATCTAGAGAAACTTTTACATAAGTATCTACATTATGTCATATAGAATGACAAAACCAAAAACTTTATTGTACAAATTGTTATTAGGGCGATACTCTAACAACTGAAAATTGGTCTAACGAAAGGCAATTTCGATATATTTCTCTGTACCAAGGAAAATATTTTTAGCATGTACTAGGGTGGACTACCCCCGCACAAAGTTTCAATTTTTGTTTGAATTCTTCTTAACTTGCTACTAGAATAATTAAATATGATGCACAAAAAATAATAATAAGACAAATATTCATCTATTACCATAAAAGTTACTTTACTTCGATATACCTGCCAATTATTGTATTTATTAAATTGCCTTATATTTTTGCATAATCTTTATTATTATTTCATAATTTGAAGTATTTATAAACTACAAAAACGTCAAATAGCTGAAATGCATCTCGCAAATTATATAAGCAATATTTCGATATTGCTAATAGTAACCGCTTCAGGTTTACGAGTTATACACAAATTTGCAATAAAGAAAATAAAAGAAACCGTAATTTAAAATTTGGAACGACGAGCATCCTACATGTTATGCTATAACCCACTAGTGAAAAGAAACAGAAACCATGATATAAACAAATTTGCAAATGCATGACTTTACGAAAACGGGATAATATAAATATTTTTTGTGGGAATGGTAGAGGTTGAATTTAGTTGAACATTACAAAAGCGAAACGACTACAATCTGGAGCTTTGTCCGGTTCCGGAACTGGGTTGTGAAAAATCCTAGCGTGTATAACAGTACCCGTAATCCGCCATTATTTCTACAATTCAACCCTATCTCCGTTCAACGAATACACAGCATTTATCTCTACGCATTATTCACTTGGAATTATGTTGTACTTTTATAATATCTAATGCACATTTTCGACTACAAATTCTAGAGCTTTACGGAGTATGAAACACAATAATTTATTGCAGTTGACGTTCTTTTAGAAATAGTAATTAAGAAATGTTGTTTTATAATTATGTAATCAACATTAAATAAAAAATTAGCAGTTAATTAAGATCACATGCTGTGGTTCACAGTATTTAGATTTAGGTGTATTTGTAGACGATGACTTGTTGATATTTGAGGGAAGAAAAACAGCTAATTACCACGATGAAATGGATGCAGATGTTTTTGAGAGATGGTTCAATAATATTTTACAAAAATTGCCTGAGAATAGAGTCTTAGTAATGGATAATGCATCCTACCATAGCAGGAAGAAAGAAAAGATACCATAAACATAAAAACATATTGTATTTCGTTACTTAAATATTAATAAACATAACATAAAGGCGTAAACTACTATACCATTACATTTTTATAAATGTGATCTGTTCATGAACTTAAGTAGTAAATATATATTTATATACATATATACATACTCTTATTTCATTTCATTGTATCTATCATTTAAATTTACCGCCACCATTTTCAGCAAGCCCAGTGAAGGCTATTATCAAACCCATTTATAAGAAAGGCAATAAGTCAGACATCAATAATTATAGACCTATTGCACTGATGTCGAATATCTCAAAGATTTTTCAAAAGGTCATCTTAAAACGAATTTACAATTTTTTAGATACTAATAAATTATTAACAAACAGTTAAAATGTTTACAGGAGGCATAGATCAACTAGCACGATCGTATACCAGGTAGTAACTGGTATATAATTTTCGAAAGCCTTCGATAGAGTACACCGCGAAATACTAAACAAACTCAACAAATTAGGATTAAGAGGAAAGGCACACGATTTATTGAAATCGTAATTAGACAGTCGAAAACAATGTGTAATAGTTAGATGCGAGAATAGTGATAAATTGCAGTCAGATTGGGGTACCTTAAAGCAGGGAGTGCTACACGACTCAATTTTAGGTCCCGCATTATTCCTCATTTACATCAATGACCTGCCAAACATAAGTCCGCACTCTATTACTTCGTATGCTGATGACACCTCCAGTGTAGTGAAAGCGTCTACCATGGAATTATTAGAGAATAATATAGTACAAACAGTAAAATTGATTAATAAATGGCTTGAGCAAAATAATCTCAAATTAAACATTGACAAAAAAATGTATATCTTGTTCTCTAATCAAAACACCACTTGTGACATAGACTATGAAGATTATACATTCACCTCCTCCAACCAAGGGCGTCTTTCTTGCTATGCGACTGGACAGTGACTTCATCTGGAAGGAGCATGTGCATCATCTAGTTCGGAAAGTTACTAGTTTCTCTTATGCACTGAAAACCATATCCAACACAGTGAATGATAATGCTGCCCTTAGTGCGTATTACGCCTACGTACATTCCAACTTAACTTAACGGAATCATCTTTTGGGGAATGTAATTGCGTGGATATTCAGCGTGTGATGGTGATACAAAAAAGGTGCGTGCGAAGCGTGTATAATTTAAACAAGAGAGACAGCAGTAAAGACATTTTCCGAAATAAACACATACTTACCGTCATTGGTGTATATCTACTTGAGTGTGCACTCTTCGCGAAGGAACGCTATGACCAACACTTTGAGAAATTCGAGATTCATCATGGTTACGAAACACGTGCAACTGCAAGTGTTAATTTAAAACCGCCATACGCAAGATTGACCAAAATACAAAATAATGTGGAACAACAGATTATTAAAATATTTAACCACATCCCATACAGCATCAGATGGCTGTCCATAAATAACTATAGAAGACTCTTGAAAAAGCATCTAATCGACAATGTTTTTTATTGCTTAAAAGACATGGAAATACAGTAATGGTAAAATATTCTAATTATACATATATCGGACCAGCATTGACATGCAACAAAGGTAAAATATTATACTCATATATTGAGTCGATATCGAAATCCAATAATGGTCAAATATTGTAGTCAAAGATTATTTATGCAATTGTTTACTAATATTTTGTTTTTATAAAAACTTAGACAAAGCTGGTATAGCAACCAATACGATATTACCTCTTGCATGTTCGTTTTTCCTATAAAACATTAAAGCAATAATTTACTTGGATCTTACCAGTAAAAAAATCTGATCTTAATTTATAGATCTATGTATATCCGAAATATTATACTAACCCATGTTGCAGATAGAATTTTAAGCCGTACCGAACCGGCGCTCATTGAATTAAATAAAGTAATCTAAATTATACCTTAAAATTATACATGGTAAATGAAACCTGTAACCTAAATGCAAATTATTGTTTCTTGCTAAGACTAAATTAGTTATTCAACTTTAACATCATGTACATATTACGTTTGATGTTACAAAACATCAATTCACGTATTTCTAGGTGCTAAGTATGCACGAAGAATATTGTGCAAATATATGCGTACTGCGATGTGACTTGATTTCAAATTTGTACGAAATGAAATTAATAGCATACACACACACGTAAGCACATCTTCTTCAGTTAAATATTCAGAAGCGATGCGTATAATTTCATTTTCAATAAGGCTAGACGCATATTAATATTTGTTTAAATAAGGGCAACTACTTCGTTTCTTAGACGTACTTACTTCATAAAAACAAATATATCGTACTATTTTGTATTATTATTTAATATTAAGCTAAATTTGGGTAATAATTCAAACGAAAAAACGTGCTACTATGATTACGTCAATAGTATCTCTTTGATGAGGGCTGATATTTTTTATGTACAGGGTGTAAGTGGTTAGAGTACCATAATTATAATGTAGTGTAGACTGAATGAAACTGAACAGAATAGCTTGATAAATTTTTAGCCTGTCACCTACGGTTTCCAAGATAAGTAAATACTTAGTTACCAGAAGTTGGCAACGCCGCGCTTAAAAAGTTAAATATCCGTAGACGGAGGACTTGCCGCGATTACAATAATTAACAGCACATCGTGATATTACCGCCTAGTATAGCGCTCCATCGTGCTAACACCAGCACTTTACACAGTACTCATGTTTCAAAGTAGGTACTTTGTCAAATAATTCACTAAAATATCGTCTGACGTAACCTAGAGCATTTGTATTCATACCAAAACGAAATAAACGACAGGAATCGTACGACTTAATTGTACTAGGCAATTTATTTTTTAAAAGTGCAACGTCTGCAATTTTCTTATCGACGCCGCAGCTTTTAGCTGCTATGAAACACATTTGTTTGTATAAAGTTATGGTAGGTAATGTTTCAGCGTTGCCAAAGCTATAGATGTTTGACATGTACTTCGATTTCAATATATTTTTTAACCTTGCCTTAGATTGTAGAACAAACTTCCCATAAAGTCCATAAAATCATGTTTCTTTGTATTTACGTGATAAGTCCATTGTAAAATTCATACTTTAAAATACTTATAACTGCCTAAGATAGAGCGATTTAAAAGTTGGAACTTTGCTTTTGTTTTTCTGAAAAACTATTTATTTTAACGCCTACTTCATAATAAACTTTTTTAATCCTATTTACTTGCTCTATATGCTGGGAAAATTTTGGCAGTCAAACTCCTTATATCCTGTATGTCTCTAACTTATGTATGTAGACCTCGCTTTATCATGAGATCAAACTGCTACTTACTGAGGCAATGGACTGATAGAGGATAAAGCTGGTTATTTATCATGCGTGTCACTCTTGTTATACACAAATATGCAATAATGTTGACTATGTTGCATTCATGCTATCCGTAAACAAAATACACAAAACGGGCCTTGAAGCTTACATAATTTGATGTAATATTATGCAATAATGTATAATTGTGTAATAATAAGTAATATAAAGCACACTTTACGGATTGGCATATATCTTACTTTATGTTACAAACAGTCGATTAAAATTTTAAAAAATAAATTCTAAAGAAATCTTTGTAATTAAAATCCTCCACTTTTCCTCCCTCCTTCTACCAATCTCTACGAGAAACCAAAGATGAAACTGAGAGATTCTTCAGTTATTTGCCAATAACCATGTACAGTATGGATTATTTTAAAATTGAAAAGTTTATAGCCTTTCAACATCTAGCTAACTATTGTAAGGCTAACATTTTAATTTAGATAGTGGATCAATTTTGTCAAAATTATGGCTTATTATATTCTATTTAGAAGTTTTAATAATTTCTACCAAAATACTATTTCACTTTAAGGTAGATAATAGTGCAAGAATAATAACGAAATTTTTGTATTTAATTTTAGTTTAGGAACAAAACAAGGTGAGTGGCGACAGAAGGTCACGCCCCTCACCTAGTTTTTGCTCCTGAAGAAGCCACTTACATTAGTAGGGAAACTTCGAGTTTGATTAAGTTGTATATATTTTTTGAATTTTAGTTTTCACTTTTGTTTTATTTTGTATTGTATATATGTACTTTACCATGACGCGGTTAAAACCCGGAAACCATGATAAAGGTATTTTATTATTTTTCATTTGTTGCCAAATTGTAAATATTTGGTGGCAGCGCGGTCCACAACATTATTATTTAGAAATAACTAATGAACCTGGGGCATGTCAAGAACTTGACTACATGTTTTTTTACCTTGTCGTGGTTCAAAATTTGAATAACTATAGACATCGTATGTAACAATCTCAAAACATTTTACCTGCATTGTGCTAATAAACTTGCAAAAAGTCCAAGTTTCTACTTCAACAACGGTCCATAAAATCATGTTTCTCCGGGGATATTCATTTGATAAAAGTTAGGAAGGGGAAAATCAAGAAGAGACACAGTTGCACGACAGAGATGTAGTTGCATACTTAAGGATACTTTAAATTTAACGAGGATTTAAAAAATGTAGGAATATACACAGTGTTTCATTTGAAAAAAGTAAGTTGAATACAATTTTCACGACAACACCAGCGACATAAAGATTTGAAATATGTTTCTATGATAATGTCAACAATTTTTTTGAAAAGCCTCTTTTCAGTATTATTCTTACGTTGCATTTCATGGTTTACTAATTCAAGCGCTAAAAACTTAGATCCAGCATTTTACTAATAGTATATTGTTGAATTAAATAAACTCATTTATTACCTACCAAAACAAATTTCTCTTGTCGAACCAAAACATCGGTTCATGCCTTGACAAAAGTCTTAACTACATAGTAATAATGGTAGCTATTAATATAGTGATATGGTTTAAACAACATATCAACAAATATCACTATAAATAAAACCGTAAGAGTTTTCATCGTTTTGATAGAAATGATGGTTGTTCCTGAGAGCATTCTAAAGCCAGCGGACAAAAGAAGATCGCATTCGCTGCCAAAGAAATTAAAAACTATACTGTGAAAAATAATAGCGCTTGTTGTGTCAGTGGTGGCACAGAGAACAAGTTGAAGTGCGCTGAAGAAACTATTAAACTCACTTTTCAAATGAATATTCTTCTTCAGTTTTGTGGTCGAAGTATTCCATATTGCGAGCTTGTTTGGAATTGAAAGAAAGAGTGAAAATCGACACGCATGAAGATTTGATAAGATTTATCAAAACGACGAATGTTAGATGTAAAGTTAAAAATCTAAAATATTCTGTGTGCAGCTCCGGACGAGATATTTTTGACAATGAAAGTCTTCTTGATTAGAGTTGGTGGAGCTTGTAGAAACAATGAATTAATGAAACTATCTATAGACGATGTTGAGATATTAGAGAGTAAGATTGTCATTATCATTCCCGAGTCAAAAACTCACAAGAAAAGATTTTTAGCCCTTGTATCTGAGGTAATATTAGTTATTAACCACTTGATGATATTTATGAAATATGTGGCATTACGTCCATCACATGTTACTACTAAAAGACTGTTTATTTTGCACAGAAATGGAAAATGTACGATTCATTCAATGCATAACCTTGACAATTCAACTGTGTATACTGGTCATTGTACTAAAAGATCTTTAGTAACTTTTCTTGTTAACGCCGGTGGAGACATTTTAGATTTGCAAGAACTGGGTAGATGGAAGTCAAGCAAAGAAGAAAACCTGGTTAAGAAAGTTTCACTTGCACAGAAGATGCACAAGCGCATATTTTGACAGTTTTAATTAAATGCGAGATAGGGGCACTTATTTCGTCCCTACACTCTGAAAATCATGATTATGGTTGTTTCTTGATATTTTTAATTTGTCATCGTGTTGTACGACTATTGATCCTTATTTATTATTCCTGCCAAGTAACACTATAAACTATTAGGATATAACTACTACTGCTTTTGCTGTATAATTCATACAATTTTTTCATAAATACAAGTTTAATGTTATATAATTATCGCTAGTGATATAAATAGCCCTTGGTATACGCCTTAATGATTACATTAAGACAAAATTACCCTAGCGAATGGCGGATTCATTATAATTTTTTGTAAACGCACGCTTCTATTCAGTAAGGGTCTAAAGACATGTAATGAAAAACTAAATCTGCTGATGATATGTATCCAAGCGCCACATCTGCTTTCAAATTTATTATTCATCAAAACGTAATGTCGGTTTTGTCGTTTCTGTTTGGCTTTCTAAAAGGCATTCGCAAACACGATGTAATTCTGTTTATTTACGTCGAGCTCCTAAACGAAGGTCGCGTATCATAAAGACGTGGCCAAGTAAAAAATCTTTCTGACGTAAATAACTTATTCATTTTAGAAGGCGCATAAAACCGTGAGCTGAAACGGTTATGTGAGAGCTTGAGTTAAGAGATCAATCGCTAATGATATTTTTAAGGGTGCTTTTACGTAGGCAAGATGCTGTTTCCGAATCACTTATTATTATCTTATTACTAACGTTGTCTTGCAACGCAACCTTCGTATTGATTTTATTAAGAAAACATAGCATTCTGCTGAAATTTCCAATGTATTTTTTGTACATTGCTCGAGGTGATCGTTGTTTATTTGATTTCATTATTTTTATAATATATAATACTAATATTTACAAAAATGATTCGAGGGAGTCATCAAGTTCTAAGTAATTTCCAAACTGATTACTTACAGTAAAGGTATTGCAGGAATCAATTTTCCGCAATTAATATCCTACGCTTTAATGGTTCATTATAAACTTTGTCATCAGCTCTATCACCTTGTTAGTCAAGCGCACTTGTTCGTCGAAGTTTAGGAATTTGTTATATAATTAACCTAGGACTAGGACCTAGTATATTATCAGACTATATTACAATCATCGACAATATAATTTGTTATAACAATGTTAATTTATACAAGAGTTAGGCTATAAAGTCACAGTAAAATTGTTAAAATAAATAAAATATGTACCGTATGAAGTAAGCAAAGAAGAATAGATTTTCTAAGATTACCAAAAACACAAAAAAAAATGTCACTGTAATGAATGAAAAGTGTAATGATAGCAAACCAAGCTACTTCCTCAAATACATCTCTTCTAACTATTTAGATTCTCAAGCGTTTTAATTTATATAGTATTTTTTGCTCGAGAACTCCAGAATACAATTCAAATATGGCCAAATATATTACCTACTTAACTCTTCTAACGGACAACACAACGTCTAACAGACAATATATGGTTAATTGTATGAGAAATGAATGATAGTGCACTAAGCGATGGACTAATTTGTAAAAAAATATAAAATAATATTTCTTCTGTTTCCAAGTATTTGATCTATTGGACAAGACAAATATACGTCTGTATTCCAATCTTTTAACCATAGATAAATAAGGCCTCTCGAAGGATATGATATTAGAAAATATTTCAATTCAGAAATATACAGCCAATCATCTGGCAGGCAAATGTGTTACGATTAATTTTGGTTAATACTAGAAAAACTAATTTAATTTTGACCAAACCTGTATTTGTGGTCTTCGTTTAGTACATTTGTTATGGCCTCGTATCTGATCGATAGTGTTTAATTTCTATTGCTTTCTACGTAAATGCTTAGTTTTATCTTAAGTTTGGTAAAAATTACAGTACCTATATATGGAGATCGGTTTGATTTAGACTATTATACGGGGGACGGGGAAACAAAGACTTTAAATAAATGTTGAAAATTTCTGGTCAAAGTTGATGGTTTCTTATATTAGTACAACGAGAGATGTAAGAGATACGACAATATGTGATGGGGTAGATCCGTTGTAATTCAAGAATTGATGTTGCTTGACGAAGTGTAATGAAGATACTGCCTTAAGTATAAAGGCTAATTAATTATTAATGTGGTCTATGAAAAGTATAAGTTTTGTTTAGCAAAAATGTGATCAAACATTGATAAAAATGTTCACATAAAAGACAGATGTGTTGTAGGGTTAAATAAGTCTGTGACCTGTATAGATATTGATTAGTAAAGTAATGTTATAGAATCGTTTCGTTTTATTTTGTTTTATTTCTTTTTAATTTAAAACATAAATGAATATTTCTAGAACATTTGGTAAGCAGACATTTTTTGGTAGCATTTGAGATAATACAGTATAATTTAGTTTTTGTTAGCTAGATTAGATTACTGGTGGGTCGTTAAGGCCTTTCTGCCTCTCTTCACTCCGACCAATGAGATCTATTGTGAATTTCGTTAGCTAAATGAAACTATGAAGTTTTTACGTAGAACCGTCATTAAGAAGAGATCAAGGAAAAGGCAAAAAAGCATTGTAGGGATTTATCATATACAACGGTATAAAAGAGTAGTTAGAACTTGTAAATGAATAAGTAAGTACATGCATGGTTGCAATATAACTGCATTATTTTAAATATGTGACAAGTGCTTAAGTGCAACTTAAGCTTAATTCACCATGACAACAGCAGATTTCTGTTACCATGTAGTCATCTATCTTAAGATGAACATTATATAAGATTATAGTTGTTATAGGAAATATATTGCTTTAAAATTACATTTTGGAACAAACAAACAAAATAAGGACAAATAAATCGTTGCCCTCATACTTAGAACATAATGTTCCGCTTGAATATTATTAGGAATTTGACTAAAACATAGAGTGATCATGGAAACACGGCTTCAAGTTTTTTTTTATATGCACACTGTACAACAGAAATGATTTAGAAACAATCTGAAGTATTTTTTTGTCGATTGAATTCATCGTTCAAGCAGTTATTCATCGGTCCATATTTACTGACTTTGACGCGTCATCTATTCGCACACAGTCAAACCACAGGAGACGTGCAATTTGACTTCTAAGAAGTTAGATTATATTTAAAAACGTTTGCCATTTTTACCAAAAACCCAATTTGGCCAATTTTAACCCAATGTTGACACAAAAGATTCTAATCTATAAAAGAGCATCAGTGTAACTATTACATACATTTTTAGTTGTGGTGCGTGCTACTTATGGCCGTTTGCACCGCATTGTTTAAGCGCAGCTTTACCATTAAGGTATTAATAGTAGGCTGCGCTTAAACAATCCGGTGCAAACGGCCATTAAAGAGCTTAGTTTTTATATTGGTGTTTCAATTGACTACTCCAAACATTTCTCAGCAAGATAAACACTTTGTTTGGCAACATTCACTTTATTGTGACAAAATCTCGCTAGATTCGTACTCTGGATGTGCCACCATTCGCTGTTGAGATATAATTCACAGCTCAACATTATTGACGGCGAAGTAATATTGTAACAAAGTCATTAATACATATTACACACTAAATTTATACCCTATGATCTACAGAGAGTAGTCTCCAACATCTCCATCTTTTATAATCCATATACCCAGATATGTGAGCAAATGTTGGTTTTTCTGTCTTCTAGTCAATTATATCTAACTCTTTTTATGTGTTATCTAGTAATATTATTCAAATGATTTTATATTTTGTTTAAATTGTTTTTGTTGCACTTTCATTTGTCGTAATTATAATTAGGGTGATTTAAATGAGTTTTATTAAATGCCACTGTGTATGTTTCATCTAGGGTTATATGATTATAACGTGCTGATAACATTTGATTTAATATAATTGTTATATATAGTCTCATTGGGTAAATGAATTTTGTATTAGTAAATTCTGAGAATTACCTGAGTATTAAAATTTTTGGGAGACCACACCTGTTAATGCGTCTAGACTTTTTTAATACTGTTCTCATGGGGCGGATAAAAATAAGCAACAAATAAAACATTCACTTAAAAAGTGCTACTAATTACGAGAACAGGAGCAATACATTATTTTTATAATGGATTGCTCTTTTCTTCTGGGAATTCGATGATTCAATTATGTGCTTGCGTCAACAATATTACACCGTGAATGACAATATTTACTGAACCAACGAAAAGCTGCTACTGTTAATATTATAAATTAAAGAACACATTTAAATTTCGGTTGTCCACTGACACTGTAAAGCATACTTTAAAAGTATTTTCGCTATCTATTTGAGAGATGCATTAAAGTTAATCGTTCGCACAACATATTGCGATATAAATAGCAATGAAAGTATTGCATATTTGTGAAATGTGCGATTTATTTGATGCAGTGAAGAATGTTTTGTATTTTTAACATGGTAGCTAAATGGTTTTGATAGGACAGAGAACGATTCTCTATTATTTTTGTTTTGCTTATTTTAAGTTTGGTCTAGATGATTTGCCAAAAGTATTTCTACAGCTTCAAATAACAATAAGTTTCAGTAATGTCGAGATAATACCTCATCTGGCAAGTTGCCATGCATACAAGAACAGAACAGACGTAGAGGTGCCACATATGTATGTATAAATTCCACTTCCTTGTTGTTTGAGTTTGGTGAACATTTATAACAATCCTAGCTTATTGTTATTGTATCAAATAATTGTGCTAGTACGAGTATATTCACTTGTATTGAAACAGCACAATTGTCTAGTTTTAGTTAGACATTTGTAATGACATACTCCGTGATACAAAATAGAAAGGGAGTAATATAATAAACTACAAATTAATAAACGAAGGTAAATCTAATCATAGACTTAAATCGTTAGCAACATTAAACATTAAGTTAAATAATTATCTTTGTATGAGGTTGTTGTGTTTGCTTATTGCGATACTCTGCCGGATGTCATAGTCTCACGCAGTTATTGTTGTTAGGTTATTAAGCAAAAATGTTAAATGTTAAATGTGACAATATAATTTTTTATAAAATTAACATTAAGTGCTTTTCACTACCGAACGTTTTTTTACTTCTTGTTAAATAGTAAATCACCAAAGTGGCGTTTAAACGTCTTTCAAGAATAATGAGTATTGTTTCCGCGCCCACTTGAGAAAATTTAGTCGCCTTGTTAAAATTTATGTCAACGAACTCAAAAAGGTGCCAAGAGATAGTTCTAATTCCGCTGTGGCTAAACATTATCTACAGACTGTGGGCAATATTCTATTCTAAGACCGCTGCTAGGTTACTACGATAGATTCATCAGAATAATAGCGGATATACAAAACACACGGATAATATGGATATTATTATGATAATAGGTAAGTTCCGACCGCCATTTCCAGTTATTTCAAGTAGAACCTTTAGTATTATAAAAGCTTGGTTAAAGAAGTAATTTATTAATACAGCATGATAAATATGTATATGAGTTTGAAGTTGGGTTTCTTTTAATGCCAGACCTGTATTTAGCATTTTCGCCATATTCGAAAAATAATGCTACATTATTTCTTATATTCCAAACTAATTAATAGTACATGAAGTAGTTAGTAGTTTTAGAAGCAAACTATCCAAACAATTGCACAATTACGATGCAAAAAGTCTAGGTATTACGATAGATTCAAGTCTTAGATTCAGATCTTATGTACCGAGAAAGCTGCAACTACTGTAATACTTTAATGCTATTACTATTTAATTATTGTGATGTCGTCTATGATAATCGATCTATGTACAGGCCACATAGATCGATTAACGCAATATCGGATTTAGAAGATACAGAACGATGAAATGATAATGTGTGACGGAAACATCCTCTTAAAATAATCGCTGAAAGGAACCTAACTTACAGGAAATATAAAATTAGTTTAGAACAAAATTTCTTATTTAACAGTATTTCCGTAGAACTTGGAATGTTATCAAAAATAAAGGCGATGTTACCAAATGATAAAGATTAACATCGTCTTTTGTTGATTTTACGTTTGTTCACATTTTTTCTATTTGTTCTTATTTTGACTTATTGAGATTATTGGATCTGATCACCATATATGTATCTCTAAGAAATACTGAAGTTGACAAAAGAATATTCAGTTTTTTACAGAAAGAAGAAAGTTTACATACACAGTCGATGGTGCTAAAACTTGCTACTGTTTTTTAGTTTCCCATTACTAAATTTAAGTGCACGGAATAAATTATATGGAGAACCTTTAACGACTACATGGGGGTCTTGAAAACAGTTCAAACCATAAAAGGGGATGGAGTCTATTATTTTTGGATGAAATTATCCAGAAAGCAGTTTTTTATACCAATGATAAAATTGAATAAGAACAAAAGAAACAATAATAATCTTTTAATCCCTACACTTAGTCCTTTGAGGTAAAACTGTTTAAGCTATTCAGGCTTCATAATCCTTACGATTACAACCACAGATAGAGTAGAGATGAGGAAATACAATACTAACAATTTGTATCTTATTAGCACCGTGTACGGTGTTATACCGAACTATTATAAAAGAATTTGTGTGGCGAATAATGTAAATTTCTTTGAGAATATATAATAAGTATTGTAGGAGCGTTTTCCAACCGTAGAGATACTGCGCATCAAGTGTATAATCCTTTTTAAACTTATATTTCTAGAAAAAGATCAAACAGTAAATCATAAGTAGGATTCTCATTTACGAGAATTTCGCTACAGTGTTATGATTTGTTAGAACTACGTGAATGTCTAGAAAAATATTTGAATTAAAATATTTTCAATCTAACCAATCACAAAATTTTCGCTAAATAATGAGATGCCATCATTTATATAATTGCGCTCTCTCTGGCAGTTTATGGAACTGTTTTATAATAGGACGATAATTCTAGTTTCAGAATTAAAGAAAATTTAGAGTTGCAAAAGTTCGATTTAAAGGAGCTCGATAGTATTTCTTTGTAAAATGATTGAAAGACGTTCGAAGTTTTTGTTCGTTTGTTTAAGACTTGAGGACGTGGAAATGGAAAATGAAAGGAAAGCTGTTTATCCAGCAACGACTATATCAGTAGACTTTCAAAAACTAATATAAAACCTTCAAAGATATTGTGGTTTGGGTGCCAATATGACAGTTGATGAGATACTTATACTACTTCGAAGTAAAAACAAATTCAGAATGTAGGAAACAGTCCGGCATTAAGGGTTCTTAAGAGAGTAGGAGAAAAGTATATCTACACAATCGGTCATTCGTTTATCTAAAGGTATAGCTTTAACAGCTTTATATCGCTTGTTGAAGAGCTTATAAAGAGACTAACCTTAGCAACGTTACAAAAATAAATAATAAGCCACAGTTGTTCTCTCATAAATCGGAAAATGTAAATGCATCTTTATATATGTAGATTTTGGGAAAAATATTACGCCTTTCTAAAGCCATATTAGTTGTTGTCCATGCATCGTACATAACACTGAACGTACAAACCTTGCAATCATAGATTGTTATAACAATACAATTAACAAAAATGTTGGACAAAAGATGTGTTTGCATAGTGCTAGGAAGGACATTCGTCGATGCCCAATAGCAATGTTTTTACGCCTAGAATTTCTCATAAGCTCATAAATTGAAATGTATAGACTTTTGGGGACACCTAGCCAAGACTTTAATAGGGCTAAGATTTTGTATAGAACGTTGTTCGTATCTATTTTCTTCATCATTTTTCAAAAGGAACCACAAAGTACGTAAGCCTTTCTCATTTTAATTATGATACACTATTTATTATGGTATTTTTACACGTTCAAACAAAAAATAACCTTATTTTACATAGGGTACTGTGATTTATTTTGAATCGTTAGTAAGATATTTAATTTAAAAAAAATATATTAAGAATGCAGAACATTAGATGGTTGCATATAACACATTGATGTAGCGGTATGCGATAAATAAAGTAATCACAATCCTGGACATTTAAATATTACGCAACTTTTACATCCGTCGTTGACCACAGTTACGCGGAATACCTGATTTTGTGATGCATAAGAAGGTTAGCAGAGTCTTTGTTCAGTATATAACAAGATTGCATATCGAATTTCGTTATGCAAGTACGGAGAATAGATGCGATAATCATAAGGTATTAGTGAACCGCATTTACGCAAGCACTGATTTGACTTCGACCAGACTGCCGATAGATAGACAAACAATCCTTGAATGCAGCTACTCGGTTTCTAAATTTATATGACTACGCACGTAATGCGTTATAATTTATTGCAGTCTGTATTAATAAAATTGTTAATTACTGCATTAGTTTTACATAATATACTGTCCGCGACAAAAATATAAACGCACTTTGTTCTAGGTGTGAATTTACAAATATATTATTTCTTTTATTAAAGATATACAAGCGTAAATTATTTAATGTCTCATGCATGACAAAATCAAGCAAAATACACGACAAAATACATATAAGTATGCGCATAAATCATTTACATAAGTTAAAATAGAGCACTCAAAAAATGTTACCAAAAATTATTTATTTTATTGAACCGCCTTAGTTTTAAACCACACACAATATTTTATTTTGTATAATGTTATATACTGTAATGCAATCCTGCGAAATTTGGTTCCACCCGTCAAAAATTTCTTTTACATTTTAGAAGGAGTCATTGCTTAATAATAGAATTTACTTTAGGGACCATCGTATACTTTCTTTCAGTCAATAAAGTTTCATCGAAATCGGAAGATGGAAGTTGATGGTGTTCTCTGTGTGGGAGCTTCACCCTATTGCAAAACGTAGTAATACGAAAACTCGTATTACTAACTCATTTGATTTTTTTTGTAAAATATCCGTTTCGATTTCGTATACTATGCTTCTGAGATTTGCTTTACAGATTCCTTTCGTCATTTAATTAGTGGTGGCTTTTAAGCAAATACTATGTATTTTTGGTAACTATTTTCATGTAATTTGATGCTACTTTTACTCCTTAAAAACACATTTACACACTACTATAACATTTCATGAGGCATAAATCTTTCCATTACAAAGAATGGGTTCACTTCTGTTCACACATGTCATTCTTTTACCTGAAACTTTCAAATAATTCTCCTTCTTCTCCTCCTTGTAGGTGGGGTGAGGTGTTCTTTCTACGACTGCATGGGCGGGATGACCTCGAAAGGCAAATTTGGCCAAAAGACCTATTGTGTGCCCTGCCGTGTAGTTCCGTCAATTAGATTGCGCCCGGACAAAGAAGTCCACAACCTATCGGATTCTTCACCTCTCGAGATTCCAATCCCCGTGTCGTTCAGCGCTTTAGGAGCATCCATAAACCAGCGAGAAAAATTTCAGCTCGATTTGCAAATGAGGTCTTTTGCAGTCTTTCTACTGGAGGTATCTATTTGTATCTCCTACTGAAAGTGAAAAAGCGCGAGATTTTGTCCTCCCTTATAGACAGTGGTACTCTTTGTTTGATGTACTTGAAGATGTTGATATGGTCTCCCGTTTTACCGGAGAAACTCCTGCATCCATTACATTTTGCTCTTTATTATACTTAGGGCTGTTTCTGATCACAACACTGACTGCAGCGGAGGGCGCTCAAGGATCGTCTCCATTCCTCTGGATCTTGCTAAGTGCGTTGATCGCATAGCCCACATTAGCTTTGTGCCACCAGACCAGCGACGCATAAGTTAAAAAAAAAACATTCCTACAGGAATGTTTGGTAGAGGCCTAAAATGCCCTTGTGACAGACAGTCCAGGTACGACTTGCACTTGAATTTAGCATCGAAAATCACCCCTAGGTATTTAATCTCAGTTGATACAAGTATCTTAGAGCCGAAAATAGTCGGACATTGCAGCCTATTCTCTTTTGCACCATCTCTTCACGAGTCTAAGGGCGACTTGCATCCGCTCGAATGCCATGCTCTCTAACTCGCCGCAGATCATGATGCTGATATCATCGGCATAGCCCTGTGCAGATTTAATTGGGCACTCTGACAAGTGACAAGGGACGGAAATCAGATCAGTTTAGTTTAGAAAATATTTGTGGTTACTTAATATTTTAATTTTTGAAATATACTTTCACACAAATCTAATATAGGTAACTATAATTAATCTTTTTTCAAGAGAATCCGACTATAATTTTTACGAGCTATAGTCTTGTTTTATGTAGTCAAATGTTAACGAATTAATTTAGAATAGAATAAGTTTAGATACGCGTTTTTAACAGAGGAATTTACAACAGTTTAACCGCGCATTTACAATTTTATTTACCTAGCACTTAAGTTATTGTATTTTCAACTAAGTAGCATCGAGGATTTCTAAATTCATGATATTAAATTCATTACTACTATTAAATATTGCAGTTTCTGTAAGATATAGTGCTGTAACAACCTCTTACTTGTCTATTCTTTAATATTATTAAGTTAAATGTACATTCTGATAAATATTAAACGCTACTTCTACAAGTAATAAGCTGGAAACATTCCGATGTTGTCCTGTTTTAGTAGAATTAATACCTAGAAGAAGGTAAATACTCGCTAAAATATTAAATGTAAGATATTTTATTTAATTAATAATTTCAAAGACAAGTCCTTATTATAACGGTCTTTGTTGACATACGGGCAAAATGGAATTCTAGAATATAGTTTCTGTGAATTTTGAAATAAACGGGAAGAGGAATTTCTAATTCTAAGTTATTGATTTTTTGCCAATGTTTAGTATACAATCTTTAATGTACTTACAACCCTGAAATGCATTTGGATATAGCTAGTAGGATCTTTCTTAATCCAGCTTTGACTGGTGGAATTAGATTTGATTAATCGAGAAGATCCAATATATTAATCTAATATCGTATTTAACTAATAATAATGTTTTATGAGAGCGTATATAAAAGTATTTTTGCTGGATTTAGTTTCCTGCTGCAGTGTAAACAGAAAACTGAATTCATCTATTTTAAAATTACTTGTAGATTTGTAGATTTTAATGTCTATTCAAGCATGAGTGCGGATTATTTGATAGGAAGGCCATTTCTTTAACTGCTTTAAAATGATCAATATAGAAAAACGAATGTTTACATGTTATATCTTCTTTAAAAACATTTCCCGATTTTATATTATTTACTTATATTGGAAAATATAAGGTTAACTAGCCTACTGGCAGCAGTTTTTAAAGAAGATTGATATCTACATATTGTCTTTTAGTCTTGTCGGAATTGTTCTTAAGTTTCAATTAACTTGTTAACTATTAACTTTTACATAATTTGAGTCGTAGTACATTTTGCATAAGTTCTCATTACCAGTAAACACGAAATTTAACACTACTTCTCTCAGCTCTTTATAACCTGATAACTACCGAAATTCAACTAAGCTTACTTTTCAATTATAGTTGCATTTGTTTCCATTTTTATTAAAATTGAAACTAAATAACAGAAAAGCACTAAATAAAAATATAATTCGGTACAACGATATGTACTTTTAGTTTTTGGAAATAGATTCGTAACATATACCGATACAATTTCGAATTACCGAAAACCGACTTACATATTATGTTATCTTTCAATTCCCTCCAGCAAGACATAAAAGGGAGTGATATTATGTACTTTCGCGTAACGATCGTTGAAGGAAGAAGCTTTCCATTTTGCTGTAGGGCACTTTTTCAGTCAATTTTTTTTTAAATTCTATTACACTCAATTCTTCCACATTCAATAGATTTTATCGATTGAAATACATACTATTTTCACGACATTTACTTATATTTTTCAATTTGTTCATGATATAGGTACATACAATTAGAGAGTATATTGTATATTTGAATTTATAGCTATGCAGTTTTATAACACCTTTCTTTGGATATCTAATGATGTTTCACAATCTTTGCTTCCATAGCAGGCCAAATTCTAAATAGTTCTTGGACTAGCTAAACTGTACTCTTAACAACTTACGAAAATTCGATTTTGTCAAGAATCTGATCCGTAGAATATACAAAGTTACATATAACTTACATGAAAGTATTATGTATATAAAATATGAAGAATTGGTGAGGAACCATCACGAATGTGTATATTAACATTAAATGTAATTTTATGAAGAAACAATTGTTTTTGTCTTTCTAAAACGATTTCTTAGAAAAAGACTAAGTTGGATAAATTACTGCTTGATATTTTACTACTCTGAAAGGATTAGAAGATATAACTCTGATGTAGTTATAGTAAACATCTTAAAATTCTTGATGTAGATGATTGATTTAACTTCTCCCATTTTTCGATGTCATCTGCGTGTTTATGGTGTGTGTAGATGTTCATAACTGATTTACTGAAGATGTTAATTCTTTCCTCTCGTAGAGACGGTGTTTTTTACGTGTGGTGGGTGCTTAGTAGCAGTAACTCCGTAATTGTATTACTTGTTTGGTCAACTCTCGCGGTGTAGTTTAGTTTATGTAAATTGTGTTCAAATGGCTTTCTGACAGCATCATATCGCCCTGTATAATGCCGCGCTGTTAATCACTTTGCTTCCAACAGCGAAAGGTAAGTCGATCCGGATTTCAACCCTCTGAAAAAATGTCACCGTCCCTCCAGATAATTGAAGCCCGGCTCCTATCGTCCCGCCACAAGGATAGTTGATAGCCGCCTAACCACTGCGGCTATCGACCCGTTTAAACCCATTTATTTCGAAGCGAAGATAAGTAATTTCTAATGCGTTTACAATAATGAATTAATTAGTGGTGAATTGTCTTTTCTCTGTCGTTGCTTTTTATACCATCATAGTATCATTATTTCTAATTAGCTTAAATACCGTTATCGATAGTCATTTGTTAAACCGCGGTAATTTCGCATCTTGGTACAGCTTCGCTAAAAGAATGAATAAACTGCCATTCGAAATACTTAAATACACATGAATTTTCTAAATATTTCTTCCTAGACCAATTAAATTCTCTATATTTCTTTTCTGAACTGATTTGTTAGGTTCTCTGAACCGGTACTTTGTTCTTGTAGTGTTGTACCTCTCAATTGCAACCAGCTTGCTTACCAAAACGATAAATTCGCCAGAACGCCTCTAAACAATTTTTTAAAAAGGACTGGGATGTGGGGAAGAGGGAACCAAGAAACAAACCAAGAAAATGCGATATGTGCATTTATGATGAATAACGTTTTTTTTTGATAGTCACAGGAACTGCTGTACTGAATGCATACCGATTAAGATTATAGTATCATACAAGGCAACTTAACTGAATAGCTAAACATTTTGCAAAAGCCCCCAAAAGAAATAGAATCTTTCGACAACCATTCAGGACGCTATTTGTAAGTCTCGCGGCTTGCAAATACCATCCCAATAGGCCAAAACTCAAAAATGTGTCACTTGTTTGATATACCAACATATCTGGTAGAGATAAAGAGGCAAAAATTCGCACCATAAATCTTTGTTTTCGAGAATACGTGAACAAAATCATTGAAGGAAAAAACATCTGCATATGTCTCAAAAGGTAGCTATAACAGCGTTGGTTTCCGCAGTTGGCCACAATAACATATTATCATTGATATGGCATCTTGTTGCACCGGAAGATTTCTACGGCATTTCAAAAGTCAACTTAGGAAAGATGTTTAACAATATCAGGAAAAATCGAGTCGTATTCTGTGAAAAACAATATTCGGGCACCCTAAAGCGAAACAAATTATAAACTATTATTGTTATTGTCCACCAAGATATCACCTTGAGTAAAACCGATCAAAATATGTAGATTTTGCGAACAGGGAATTCTATCGTCACAACTCAAGTTCATGGTTTTCAAGTAATTAATATCAAGAATTTTAAATAAATAAATACTGTGAATAAACCAAGAAATGTTTTCAATTTTTAGTCAGATTTTTATCTTCATCGTAATACATAATTTTTATTCATGAAAATGAAAGCCGTCGTTATTTCCATAGAGAAAATTGTTAGCTAATATCTTCGCAGAAAATAAATTAGATACAAAAATTATATGTCCGTTCTGCGACTCGCTTTATTCTTAGCGTATGCTAATGATTTGCATCGATTTTTATCTCTCTGCATAGCAACAATACGGAGATGATACAATTGATGTTGCTGTAGGCATAGGATACTGCTAGTCTGTTGGCCGCAGCCGGCTTAATACGTTGAGAACAATTACATGCCTTTCAATGGTAAATCAATCAACAGTAATGATGTTGATTAAGAGGGGCTTATAGGTTGCCAGTAGCCTAAGACATAATAATGGCTGTGTGTTATTAAAGGATAAACGGTATTGCACATTATACCAAAATAATTTGACCAAAAACTGTAATATTTACAACCGATTATTATTATTATTCTCCAGAGAACACCAGCCCATAATTAGAAATATTTATAGATTGCTTAATTAATTCATGATGTTGAATGAAAAAATTCGCTAAGATTATTGAATTTTTTTTATATTGATAATAGTATAGGTTTGTTGGACGTCAAAGAAAAATTAGAAAGATGCATTATAGGGTGAGAAATTGTGACTAGTTAAATAAGGGATTAATTAAATGCACGAGAGATATATACGTTGTCATATTGAAATTATAAAAATTTAATAATGTGGTAACAAGGTGGTACACTCTGTAGTTACTAAATACTGATTTAATTAAATATTGTCAGTGTTTGATAACTTTTAGCGTCTATTGCGTCTCTGCTCTCAGTAATTACTAGTGTTCAGGACAAGCTGTTATGGGGTAGTAAAACCGCCTGATGCAGTGATATTTTAAGTTAAAAACGATAGTCCCATTCCCTCTTTATGAGTACTGGAACATTCTGAATGAGTTTATACAATAAGAAGTTTGAAGATATTGTCTATAGTGGTTGGGTACCTAGTGAACATCTGTGGGTAATCTTAT